>JAOANR010000002.1:18212338-18232859 GCA_030278955.1 Hygrophila difformis | reverse complement strand
AGTATTCATCATTACACCATCCTTGAACCAAGAGCATAAACAGATTCTAGAACTAATAATCCTATTAAAACACTTCTATCGTGTAACTCTCTAATGAACGATCCCAACAATAAAAATAAATATTGCAGCTTGATACCGTGCGCTTTCGGTAGGAAAAATTAGGCAAGCTTTTTAACAGCCCTATAGGATTATAGTGTAAAGGCTGTCGGGGGGCATTGCAGCGGGTTTTACCTCAAAGCTTCAATTCACTTTAACCCTTCCCGCCAGATGAACACCGGCGGCCATCCCCGACTACTCTTACTCGGCGGCACTCCGACCCACCACCGACACCTCTCATTCGCCGGCAGCCGTCCCCCCTCCGTCGCGAAGGAGCCGTCCGCCGGCAGCGGCTAGGCGGCAGCCCACAGGAGGTATGGTTTTCTTGTTTTCAATTTTCGATTGCCATTCTGGTTTTCTTGTGTGCGTTGCTGCTGTTGTTTGGGTGTCTGATTGTTGGCTGTAATGCGGGTAGGGTTCGTCACTTGTAGTGTAGATTGAGTCACAACTTATCAAGCCGACCCATTTTTAGGTAATTGGACTTTGCTTGCTAATTCCATATACTCGGGATCAGATAAGGAATGGGAATTGTTGTTTGAATTGCAATCGTTCATGGTTGTTGGGAACCAGTTTTGAGCAAATGTGTTCACAACCGATGTCTGGACTACTTTGTTGAACCAACCTCGACTGTACTCGACAAACTATTTAAAGGAAGTGAAGCTGGTGAATCTGCTCAAGATCATCCTCCAACGGCTAGCTGATTGCTTGCCCGGATCGTGCTCAAGTAGTAAGGAAACCAAGATCTCCTAATCCGGGCAACTTCATTCTAAGGAAAGGTATAATTATGGTAATAAGATCTTACCTTGGAATGGAGGGTTGTGATCTCTCTTCAAATACGGCGGCCAAGGGATGGACAAGCAGACGACTGAATTATTCATTTTCTCCCTGGTGTTATCGAGGCAATTGAGCAAGAGAGAAATAGATTCCTTCCGTGTTCGTGATTACATCATATTGAAGGAAGATATTCGATCAACACTTCCTCTGGTGATTTGATCGAGAGTGTGCTACAGTATTCTTGATTGGAGTTGACGAATTCAATCAAGCCTCTCGAGGAGTCGTCAACACACGAGCTTAACCGAAGTTATTCTTGAAGGAGGGTCGCCAACAGGTTTCGACCAAGGGTAACTTGAAGGGGGAGCCTTCAAGGAATTGGAGCAAGGTCGGGGAGATCTTCACCAAAACAAGGGAGTGTTTTGGTTCAACAATTCAACCGCTTGGAGATTGGAGTTGGGCGAGTTAAATCACTATTGTTTAGATCGAGGATCAAGTTAAAACAAATAGTGAACCTCTTGGATTGGTATCCCCCAGATGTAGGCTTGTGCCGAATTGGGTCAACAAATCTCTGAGTTCGTTCATTTACAGTTTATTTATATTCCGCTGTTTATTATCATAAAACTGTTTAACGTGTCCACGAAAGGTGTTTGAACTAGTTTTCAGAACTGGTTCATTGGTTATCCTTGCAAACGGACCTAACAATTGGTATCAAAGCCACACGCTCGACAGCGAGATCCAGTCAAAAAGATGGATAACCAAGGTGGTTCAGTAACCAGACCCCCATTGTTCGATGGATCAAACTATGCCTATTGGAATGATCAAATGGAGGCATTTCTCATTGCACTAGATGAAGGAGCATGGGATGCAGTAGAGACTCAATATCACCCTCCAGTTGTTGAAAAAGATGGTGTGAAAACCCTAAAGCCAAGGAGCGAATGGACTGCAATTGAGAGGCTTGCTGCATAAAAAAATTCCAAAGCTCTAAATGCTATTCATAATGCTCTTACAAAGGATCAATACCGACTTATTGCTCGATGTAAGATTGCATATGACGTCTGGACTACTTTAGCCAATACCTACGAGGGTATGGCACCGGTAAAGAAATCTAGAATCATAACACTTAATGCTCAATTTCATAGAATTACTATGGATGATAATGAATCTGCCGGCCAATACATTGGTCGCATTCGTGATCTAACCAACCAAGCTCTTCAGCTTGGCAAAGAATATTCTCAACAGGATATTGTAGGTAAAATCATTGGGACGCTTCCAGAAAGGTTCAACGCAAAAGTGGCTGCTCTTGAACTATACAAAGACTTTGACAAATTACAGGTTGATGAGTTGATGGGAATCCTACAATCGTGGGAAATGGATCACTGCCCTAGGGGTAAAAGCAAACCAGTGGCATTCAAATCTGTGACCAAAGATATGGATGACTCCTCCACGGAAGATCTGGGAGACTATAGTGATGAAGAAGAACTAGCCATGTTGTCCAAAAAGCTGAATCAAATTCTAAAAAACCGATGATCCAGATTCAACTCTTCCATGAAGAAGGATGCCGGGGCATCAAGCTCCAAACCCACTTCAAAAGGCTTTAAGTCATTTGATAAAAATAGATCTAAACCATCTAAATCTGAGGATGACAAAGAGATCATTTGCTTTGAGTGTGGCGGAAGAGGTCATATCAAAAAGGATTGTGCCAATCTTCGTCCAAAAGAGTCAAACAAATCATATCAAGTAACATTCAGTGACTCCGAGGATGAGAAGGAATCCAGTGAAAATGGTCCAGACTATGGAGTAGCATTCGTCGGAACTTGGGATTCAGACAGCGATAATGATCAGGACTCAGGTATTCCTACTAACTTAGTCAATATGGTTTCTTCTAATATGGTGCATTCTTTTGTTAGGGAACAGGAAGAGAGTATTAGCAAACTCAACGATCTCTACGAAGAAACGTTCGAGAAATTGGAAATATCCATAGCTGAGTCAGTAGAGCTTCAATTCGAGAATGAAAATTTGAAGGAGCATATCTAGAATCTTGAAAACAGAAATCAAGAACTTGAAGAGAAGCATAAGGCACTGTCTGAACAGGTTGATGAACTACTTGAGAAAAATGCGGAACTTCAGAAAGACAATGATGATCTAGAAGTTGAGAAGAATGACTACAGACTCTGGTATGCTAGTATGCATGGCAAAAAGGATGCTCTTCACACCAAACTAACTGAAGTTCAAGAAAAGCTTGCCAAAGCCGAAGGCACTCTTGCTGCATTGAACAAGGGAAAAGCAAAGCTAGATGATGTCATTGCCATGGGGAGACCGAGCGGTAAAAAACAAGGCTTAGGTTATCAAGCATCTACCTCAAAAAGAGAAAATAAAAACAAATTTGTATCCGGAGGAATGCTGAGTGACCACCGAGCTACCAAGAAACCTCTTCATCATACAAGAAGGAACAAATGGACTAGAAGACCACCTCCTCCCATTCCTCTCAGATGTGATTACTGCAAACTTGAAGGCCACAAAACTAAGAACTGTGGAATCATAGTGAGAGACTTACAAGCAGGGAGACCAATCGTCTGGCCAAACGATAAGATCAAGATGAAGCTGATCTCCATCAAATGCGAATGGGTTCCTAAAGTTCAAATTAGATGTCCTGTTGCCTTCTTCTCTCACAAGAAGAAAACTAAGGACACAGTATGGTACTTTGATAGTGGGTGCTCCAAACACATGACTGGAGAAAGGAACTTGCTCAAACATGATGACAATCACTTATGACTGTCATTTTCGTCCAATTATGTGTCTCAGAAATAACAATTGATCACATTTTTCCTAGATTTTTTTTTTATCAAAAGTGGATGAAGATATAAAAAGATCTTGGAAAGATTAGGATCAGGAAGATATTTTAAAATTGCACAAAATAGCCTGAAAGTTGTAGATTTTTACATAAGTGTTTCTCGCCATGTTTTTATCCGAATTAATCCTCGCCTTGTTGGTTAAGCAGGAGATAAGTTGCAAGCTCGCAGTGAACAATGCGAGGGAAGAATGGAAATGTCGCGGGGACCTTAAGCCGAAATCTGGACAAGATCAAGGAAAGGTATTAAACTTAAGGTCACGCGATGTTCAAATCGATATCGCGTGGGAAAGAAGGTTATGCGAGTTGGGGACTTAAAGAGTTACGGCGAGAGGAAGTCACTTGAAGTCAGATTGAGATTGCCTCGCCTTAATGAGAAAGATAACTTCATTTTGACTCACGCTTTGAAGGAATTGGGACAAGGCGTGAGGAGAGCTACTATTATGCGAGCGGTTATTTTCCAAGTCAGAAAGCAGTTACTATGCACATCTATAAATAGGACCCTTGGGAGGTCAGCTAAAAAAACACACACATGCGGAGAGAAAAAGAATATCTCAAATTCTCCCGTTCATTTTTAGAGTTTTCATAGGTAGGGTAGCTAGGGTTTAATTCTGCGGATTAATTTCGTGTTCTTTAGATTTGTAATTCAATTCGCAACTAGATTTCTTTGAATTCTGTTTATTAGTTTAGCTTAAGAGTGTTCTGGAAAGAGGATTTGCTATCAGGATGATTCTGTTCAATCATTACGACGATCACCATCTTGTCTTTACCGACTTCATCGATCGAATTCGCGATATTCTGGTTTTAAATCAGATTTCCAGGTGTACTCGTTTACAGTTTTCTTTCGCAAATTATGCTATGAAGGAAGATCGGATGTTAAATCTTGTGTTTTTATCATTCTGATTGCAATTTTGAATGGTTACAGCAGAATTCAATGTTGTTTAATTCTGTTTAAGAGAAGTATAAACCTCGAATGCAATGTTCACCCTCGAAATCTGCATAAATTTGTTAAACCGATTTTCAGATTCAGGCTGGTATCATATTTTCAATTTGTAATCTGATTGGCATAATTACT
This sequence comes from Hygrophila difformis, assembly GCA_030278955.1. Lineage (NCBI taxonomy): Eukaryota > Viridiplantae > Streptophyta > Magnoliopsida > Lamiales > Acanthaceae > Hygrophila > Hygrophila difformis. The sequence goes on along the minus strand of JAOANR010000002.1, from coordinate 18,228,066 downwards.
CAGGAAGTTTGAATATTGTTACCGAGTTAGGTATGAAACTGGCAAAATTATTGATTCAATAAATCTTCTGTTGTTAGTATACTTTGATTTTAATTCTTTATGCAATCTGTGAAGAATAGTGCTCAGAATTAATCGAAGTTCCTAAAGACCCACGCAGTGTTAATCATCGCATGATAATCTTTAAGAACTAAACAATCCTAAATTCTCAATTACGGAGGTATCAAACTCTATCCTCGCGGTATTCTGAATGAATGTTGTGGGGAGGAGTTATGATCGATCCCAAGATTTGACGTTTTCCTTCATAAAAGGACTAATTCTTGCTTCAATCATCACAAGGATTGGTGCGAGGAGTAATCCTAATTATTTCACTCTTAAACAAGTTATATCAGGACCCGCGCGATGTTCAATTGGACAAAGCACGGGAATAATCCAGATGTAGCATCAAAATTGGTTCTTTATTTCAAGGAATCCAAAGTTATCTTCTGTATACATATATATATCATCTATGCTATAAATAGGAATTAAACATCCTCGCCGTATTCCTGATAAATATCACTGCGAGGAATTTGATTCCTTGTATTAACCAAATCTGAGGAACATTTTATGAATAATAGCTCCCTCCACGCTGGACAGATATAGCGCGCGGAAAATTAGAATGTTCATAGTTCGAAACCCAAGACAGTTACTGCGAGCTGTCGTGGACATTTATTTTGCATAATTATTCCTTAAAGTTGTTTTCATAGGAAAGTGATTTCCTAATTCTGTCTAATTTCCAATCTATATTTTGGAAACACCCTAGCATTTTGCTTAAGAGGATTCAGAACCCTCATCATTTCTTTATACATATATTACTACTTTTACCTATGATATTTTGGGATATTTCCCAGACTAAGATGAGGACTCATACTTCTTAGTATAAACTTACATTACATAACTATATTTCACATTACTATTTTGCTAAACACATTGAGGAAGATGATAATATAGTTTATTCAAACATCATTTACTCAAGAGGATGCAGAACAAACTTGTTCCTAAATTGGGCATTTAGTAGCTGTCGTGTAAAAGGGAAAGATGTTTCAAAAATTATCTTTTGTCCTAGTAATTAATGAGAATTAGGAAGAGCTAATCTCCAGGGTTCATAGCCTTATGATATTCTAATCATTCACTATGGGTAGAAGATTAGGCAACTTGCTCATTTTCATTAATCCTGAGTTAAGTCATGTGTATCAAGATTTATTTACAAAGAAATTTCATGCTAAATCATCTGTGTGAATCTGAATAATCTAGATAAGTCAAGGACTTTGATTAGAAAAGTTATCTTGATATACTTACAGGAGTATTATTTCTTACAAATACTTGAAGGAATTACTTTGAGAAGCTTGAAATCTTGAGTAACCCTTGGATGATAGATTTAAATACTAGCTTTTAATTTCTTGTAGAGGACATCCAAGATAAGAGCATAAGGTATCTGTTTATCCTCAAAGTAATAAGAGGACAACTTCAAGTTCAGACTAATGTAAGATGATTTAGATGTGACCTTGAGTTTTCAATAGCTTAGTCTGAATCTGGCAGAGACGGATTAAGTGATAATTCTGGAGTCTATTGCTAAGAAATGAGTCTGACCGATTATTTCTTGATAATGGTATCACATGATTTCAGTGCTTAATATGTCATGACACTGGATCACTAGTACTCGTCTTGGGAAAGTGATAAAAGACATGAAGAGTTGATTAACCTGTTAGAGGATTCATCTTAATTCATTGAGTTTCCATTCTTTTATATTTCATTGAAGTATGATTGCTCTATCTTAGTCTTATTTTGTTTGATTGTCATAAGTCCATAATATCTTATAATTCAAGAATTTACAAACACATTCATTCCATTCATTTTCACTTTTAATTACTGCTTTCTTTTATTGCTTTATAGCTTTTATACATTTAATTCTCAAGCACGTATTCATTTGAAATAATCAATACTCCATCATAAACCAGAGAAAGTTTTGGTGTTCTAAGCTTTAGAATGTTATTAACGCACTTCTATCGTGTTACTCTCCAGAAGAACGATCCCGACAATTAAAATAAATACTGCAAGCTTGATACCGTGCGCTTTTGGTAGGCAAATTAGGCATGCTCTTGAACAATCCTATGAGAATTATAGTTTAAAGAGAGTAGAGAGTTATGTAGCAGGTTTGTTCCGCAAAAGCTTCAAAACACTACAAGGAAATCGATGGTGGATTTGTTGTATTTGGAGATGGCAAAAAGGCTGCTCTAGTCGGACAAGGAATCATTGAGAACAGTGGCTCACGAGAATTATCTCTAGTGTTCTTTGTTGATGGACTTCAAGCAAACTTGATTAGCATCAGTCAATTGTGTGATGTGGATCTAGTGGTGCAGTTCACCAAGAAAGATTGTCAAGTGCTCGACCAAAATCAAGAATGCATCATGAGAGGTTTACGCTCTAAGAATAATTGTTATCATCTTGTTCAAACATGCAATTTTGGTTCAGTCGCAGGTGAAAACCACATCATGCTATAGCATGAAAAGCTTGGGCATCTCAATTTCAAAGATTTAATCAGACTCAGTAGAACCGAAGCCGTCAAAGGCCTTCCTCACTTCAGAAACTCTAACATTGAGTTCTGTGATGAATGTGCCAAGAACAAACAGCACAGGAGTTCACAGAAGCTGTCTGAACACCTCGGATCAACTAAATGTCTCGACCTACTGCACATGGATCTTATTGGTCCCACTAAGATTGAAAGCTTGGGAGGTAAAAAATATATTTTTGCGTGCATTGACGATTATTCTAGATATACTTGGGTAGACTTTCTCAGGGAAAAAGTTGACGCTTTCAAAGCCTTTGAAAAGTTATGCAATCGTCTCATGACTGAGAAAGACACTAAAGTAAAGCGGATTCGAAGTGATCATGGACGAGAATTTGAAAATCAGTCCTTTGAAGAATATTGTACAACTCATGGAATCAAACATGAATACTCCGCACCAAAGACCCCCCAACAAAATGGAGTGGTGGAAAGAAGAAACCGCACCCTGCAAGAGATGTCAAAGGTGATGCTAAACTCCAAAAATGTTGCTGAGTACTTGTGGGCTGAAGCAATCAACACTGCATGCTACACCATAAATCGTGTCTACTTGAGACCTAACTCACTCATGACTCCATATGAGATATGGAACGGTAAAAAGACATCAATTACTTACTTTCATATTTTTGGCAGCAAATGTTTTGTCTTAAATGACAGGGAACATGTGGGAAAATTCCAAGAAAAAAGCCATGAAGGAATATTCGTGGGATATTCTAACACAAGCAGAGCATACAGAATATATATACCAAAGACCAGGAAAGTTCTTCAATCCACAAACGTTGCCATAGAAGATGTTTCATGCAAAGATTCTGCCCAACTTAATGAAGATGAAGTTCCATCAACATCACCTAGTAGTCAGAATTCAGGTCAGATCAATGCTGAACGAATCACCACTAGAGAAGAGTCCACCGAAGCCGTCCAAAAACCCAGTCTGGACGCCTTGTCACATGACTCTGAGCATCATAAAGACCTCAACGGACGCATTCACAAACATCATGATCCTGAAGACATAATAGGCGATGTCAATGAAAAGAGGAAAACCCGGGGGAAGAAGATCGACTTCAAAGAACTAGCTGGCTTGCACTGCTATACATCCAAGATCGAACCATCCAAAGTAGAAGAGGCTCTTCAGGATGAACATTTGATAAATGCCATGCATGATGAATTACTTCAGTTCAAAAGAAATGAAGTTTGGACTCTTGTTGAAAGGCCCAAAGAAAAAAATATAAATGGTACCAAGTGGATTTTTCGCAACAAGAGTGATGAAAAAGGAAATATTACAAGAAACAAGGCACGTCTAGTTGCTCAAGGATACACTCAGGTTGAAGGAGTGGACTTCAGTGAAACATTTGCTCCCGTAGCCAGACTTGAAGCAGTCCGGCTCTTGTTGTCCATCGCATGTTCATTAGGATTCAAGCTTTATCAAATGGATGTTAAGAGTGCATTCCTCAATGGTTGGCTCAATGAGGAAGTGTATGTGGAGCAGCCCAAAGGATTCGAGGATCCTCATCATCCACAACATGTCTACGAGCTCAACAAAGCACTATACGGGTTGAAACAAGCTCCTAGGGCTTGGTACGAGAGGCTCTCGAAGTATTTTCTTGAACATAGATTCGAAAGAGGAAGTCTTGACAAGACACTATTCATCAAAAGAGAAAGCAAAGGAATTCTAATCGCTCAAGTCTATGTAGATGACATAGTTTTTGGATCAACACATCATGTGCTCAAAGACCAATTCATCGAAATAATGGGTAAGGAGTTCGAAATGAGCATGGTTCGGGAACTAACTTATTTTCTTGGCTTGCAGGTAGCACAAAAGAAAGATGGCATATTTCTAAGCCAAACCAAGTATGCTCGGAACATTGTCAAAAAGTTTGGCATGGAGTCTAGCAAACCTGTCCGAACGCCTATAGGGACTAATGAAAAATTGAGCAAAGATCCCAGTGGTCAAAGTGTGGATCAAAAACTCTATCGAAGCATCATTGGAAGCCTACTATACTTAGCTGCAAGTTGACCAGACATAAGCTATGCAGTAGGAGTTTGTGCTCGCTACTGGCCGATCCCAAGGAATCCCACTTGAAAGCAGCCAAAAGAGTAATCAAATATGTTTCAGGGACAAGTGAACTTGGTATATGGTATTCTAAAGAATCTAATCTTTCATTACTTGGCTATAGTGATGCAGATTGGGAAGGTGACGCGGATGATAGAAAAAGCACTACCGGAGGATGCTTCTACATTGGAACCAACCTAGTCAGTTGGTATAGCAAGAAACAAAGCTCCATCTCACTCTCAACTGCCGAAGCTGAATACATTGCAGCTGGAAGTTGTTGTGCTCAATTACTATGGATGAAGCAAATGATGCTAGACTATGAAATTGATCAAGAAATCCTCATGATACTATGTGATAACATGAGTGCAATCAACATCTCGAAGAATCCAGTCCAACATGGGAAAACCAAGCATATCGAGCTTCGGCATCACTTCATTAGAGAACTTGTTGAAGAATGAATCGTGTCCATAAAACATGTCGGAACTACTGAGCAACATGCGGATATATTTACAAAGTCACTAGATCATGAAAGATTTGAAAAATTAAGAAGAGATCTCAGCCTATGCACGATCTTCTAATATCCCGAAATTTATGGAATAGGTTATATGTTTAAGCAATTTCCATATTTTTACATATATTTTATTACCTTAAATATTTTATTTTGTGTAATACTAATTCTTTTGGAAAGAAATCCTTGCAGATCAACCTAGTAACCATGGTTACAAAATTCAAAATGGTGGAAGTTGATTTTAAACTTGATTTGACCGCTCATCATGACACGACTGACGGGAACAGCCGGCGGGAACGGTTACCAGTTTCCAAATTCAAAAATTGTGATCATGACCACCTTTGGATACCGTGATCCTCCTTCCATATTTGAATTAAGGTAAGTTGCATATCAAATCGTGCCCATATCTTTTCTTGATCGGTCGGTTTCCTTACGCCCATCCATTCTCTCTTCTTCAAACATTCCTCATATATTCTCCAAAGATATTGTTTATTATCACTTGCTCTTGTCAAAAGAGTTTCTTTCAGTTACAATGGTGAGAACCCGAGGAAGTCAAAGATCTAAATCGGAGGATCCTACTCCAGCTTCATCAAAAGGGAGAAAGAAGGTTATCTCTCCAGAGGAATCCAGCGCGAAGGGGAGAGCTAGAGTTGTTCAACTGGCAATTGTTGAACAGACAATCTCGGAAACACCTTCTATCGTACCTGTCCCATTCCCTTCCTCATCTCCTTCCACTGCCGAAGGGAAAGGTGCTACCACCGTTGCTGTTCAAGACCCCCTGGATATTAGGGCCGAAGTAGCCGGAGCCAATACCATAAAGCAGAAGAGAGAAGGATCGCAGAAGGCAAAAGAGAAGGCTGTCTCCACCAGCAAACAGCAGTGGCCAAAAAGAACGCATCCATTAGCGAGCGTGTTCAAGCAGACTTGGCGAAAGCACTGGAACCCCTGGACTCTATTCTGGCAAACATCCCCACTATGGGATCCGGACAGGTGACTGAAGCAAGTGCGCCATCTAAAGCTGCGGATCCCACACCAAAGGATGCATAAAAGGTGTCCACCGCAAAGCCCAAGACGAAAACTCCAGCACAGAAGGTTGTCGTGCAAGCAAGCGCTGTGTCTGAATCTACCCCTGTCACCACCACCACCGAAAATCCCAAAGAACCTCTGCAAATCACTACCCCTGCAACTCACACCAGTCCAACCAAGGTGTCTGAACCGGTTCCTGAACAACCCGATGAAGAAGAACTGGATTCAGACTATGTGCAAGAGTCAGACGATGGAAGCTCTGGAGTAGAATCCATGATCGACATCAGTGATGGTGAGAAGAATGATGCTGCTAATGAGATTACTGAGGAGATTTCCTGGACAACTAGTCAAAAGAGGAAGCATGAACTGAGAAGAGAAGCTGAACCAATTGTAAAGAACCAGTTCCCACAGAAGCGGAACAAGTGGAAGAAGCAAATGATTCATCTAGCTCTGATGGCAATCCGAACAAGGAATCCGGAGATGACACTGAACATCTTCATGACGATGCCCCTGAACGAACTGGGGAGGAGAATCTTGCTGAAGACAAGTCTGAGGAATTGGGGTCGCAAGATACTCAAAGTGAGGAAGAAGGATCCGAGGAAGAAGAAGAAACTAATGAAGAGACTGGAGAAGAAGAAGAATCTGATCACATGGAAGAGGAGGAACCCCAGACTGAGACACGAGAACCACCTCCTCCAGCGAGGAGTTCACCAAAGGAGTCCGAACCAAAGAAGCGGACTCGTTCTGAGCCTGAAGGGTCCTCCAAAGCCACTGGATCCAAGACGAGGAAGATTTTCGAATCCTCATCTGAAGATCATGAACCAGAGATCATTGATGCAGGGAATGTCATATCCACTGCCTTCTATTATGAAGTGTCTGGGCAATACTTCACAACAGTCCTGGAGAAGATTAAGGTGCACCCTGAGATACGATTTGTTGCGATCAGATATGAAGAAATGGGATGGCACAAATACTTGGAGGAAAGGTCCTTGCTTTTTTGGGGAACAGAGATAAAACAATACAAAGGACAACTAGTTAGGCATTTTAATGCAAACCTGAGCGCCGACGTCCTCAATACCAAGAGCCCCTGGTTTGAACTTAGCTATACTCAGGGAGAGTTGTTCGAACTGAAAGCCAAGGCCCTGAATCGATTCCTCCAGGTACCTCGAACATCTCTTAAATCTGTTCACTCTCGTGCTGCCAAGTTTCCCATGAACACCATTGCTGAGACACTAACTGGGGTGGAAGGAAAACGAATTCATGGCAAAGGGTTGAGTGCTGGTGCTGTAACACAAAGGTTTTCACTCCTTTATAAACTATGTGCACACAATATTATGCCCACTGCTAACCACTCTGTTGTATCCAAGAATATGTGTAAGTTGTTGTTTGCCATAGATCAGAACTATGAGATCAACTATGGAGCCCTAGTGTTCGAACAAATGCTGGTCTTTGCGGGCAAAATCAAGAGGAAGTACAACACCACACTTCCCTTTCCAGGTCTCATCACTAAATATCTGCAGCATCTTCACATCCTTGGGAGTAAACATGACCGCCCTTAAGACATTGTGGACTTCAAACTATCCTCTGCCGTTGTGAAGAAGAAACCAGACCTGCCTGGACTAGGAGGCCGAATTCCTGCAAAAGATGCCTTATTGGTGATGAATCAACCTCTTCATGAAATGAGGGGGAGATTGTGGGCACTAAACATTTCATGCAGGATCTTATTGGTGTCAATATAGCACACTAACAACAGGACAGATTTGTGGTTGTCGATCAAGCCTTACCAGCTCCAGGGACTCAAAGACCAAGATGACTTTCAGTTTATAAATAGTCCATTCATTTGAGTCTTTGAGTCAGTCTTTGTATTTTACTTTCAATCTTCTACACTTTACCAAGAGAGATATTAGTCTTGATTAGAAGATATACTCTAGAAGTCAAAACAAGTTCTTCATGTTTAGATGATCAAGGGTTTTGTTCTGGAGTGAATTTGTGTAATTCATGTTTGTATATCTTAGATCGAGTTGTAAATTCAAGGAAGGAAACTTCTTGAATTAGTATAGGGTTCTTGTTCAGGGATGTCAACAAGTTGCAGGAACTACATGATTGTTACAGAGTTTCTCATTAGGGAGATTAGAGATTGAGGGGGAGTCTTGTCATTCTCTAGATCGAGTTGATAGAAACTAGTTCGAGTCCTGTAGTTGTTCTTGATCTTTGTTGAAGTATTCTCGCCTGGATTGAAATCCCCCGGATGTAGGACAGGAGGTCCGAACCGGGTCAACAAACAATTGTTCTTTACTTTTCTGCAATTGTGTGTGTGTGATCAGATTTGCGCGTTAACACCCTGCTCGTTGGGACTGTCAATTGGTATCAGAGCCAATCTTCAAACGCTTTTCTGAAGATTCAAGATTCATCATGAGTAGGGAAATTTCGCATCTTCGTCCACCGGTCTTCGATGGAAACAATTACAGCTACTGGAGGTCAAGAATGGAGTTCTATCTTAGGGCTCTTGGAGAGGATGTCTGGGATGCAGTCGAAGAAGCATGGGAACCACCAACGAGGACTGAGACTCCTGCCGTTGTCACTGCAACAATGACCACATCCACATCAACGGATACCACCTCTACAACTGCCACCACAACCACCGCTACACCAGCTGCTGCTCCAATAATTCGTTTAGCCAGAAAGGCTGAATACACAGCGGCAGAAAGGGCTGCAAAACAAGGGAATTATGCAGCCATGAACGCGATCAGTGGAGCCATGGAAGAGGCACAACATAGGATGATCAAGAATTGCAAAAATGCCCATGATATGTGGTGATTTCTTGAAGTCAGGTTTGAAGGTTCTGCTGATGTTAAACTAACTCGATTACATCGTGTTGAATCTTTGTATGACAAGTTGGAGATGACAGATGATGAAAACATCTCAACTTATTTTGAAAGATTTCAAAATGTGGTAAATCAATGCATAGAGCTAGGAATGCATTTTGATGAACAAAAACTGGTTCGAAAGATGCTACGCACTGTGTCACCCAAGTACTCTGGGAAGATTTCAGTTCTTGAGGAGAGTGAAAAGACCAACACCATGACGTTGGAAGAATTAGTTGGCAATTTACAAAATTATGAGATGAATCATCTGGAATCAAGAAGCAAAGGAAAGTCGAAGAGTATTGCTCTAAAGGCTGAGAAGATTGAAGATTCTGATGATGATTTAGATGAGGAATTATCTTTGATCACTAGAAGGATGGCTAAATTTCTTCAAGAAAAGAGAGCAAGACAGTTACAGAAAGGCAAGCCTCAGAAATCCAGTTCGAATGGTGTTACAACGACTGACAAACAACAGAATAAAGGATCCAAGAAATATGAAGGCAAAGGCAACAATGTCAGGAAACTTAAGGAACCAGAGAAGTTTGACAAATTCTCTTCCATTATATGCTATGAATGTGGAGGTAAAGGACATCTCAAAAAGGAATGTCCTACTGCCAAAAGGAAAGAAGGAAAAGCATATCAAGCTACACTCAGTGATGGTGAATCCGATATTGAAGCAACATAGGAACAACAGAGTGACTCTGAAGATGTTGTGGCATTGACTATTCGTGATTGTAGCCCCCAACCAGGTATAACAAACTCAATAGATTATTCTACTGATGAAGATGATTCTATGAATGCAGGTAATATCAGTGAAATATACTCTAAGCTAGCTGATGCATATGAAGAGTTAAAGTTCGAGTATGATACTGCCTTCAGTGAGAACAAAAAGTTGTTATCACAACTGGCTGACCTCGGAATTTCCTATGACAATCTATCTGCTGAGAAGATCAAAATTCAAAAGGAATTGAAACTAGCTAAGCTCAAAGTAGAGGAACTTCAAGCTGAATGCTCCAAACTTTCTGATGCAAAGACCTGCTTGGCCACAGAAAATCTACAACTTCAAGCTAAATGCAATGAACTCTCTCAAACGGTAAAAGGTAAAAATAAATTGGATTCAGTTCTTTCTATATGCAAAAGACCTGGTGATCTTTCAGGTATTGGTTACAAAAAGAAAGGGAAGCCAAACAAGTTCAAATCAACCAAGAGAACTTTTGTCAGTGGAGGATATCTTGGTGAAGGATCAAGCAATGTTGCTACCTATAAAAATGTGCCTATTCAAGTCAATATTGCACCTCAAGACTCAAGGGATTGTATCTATTGTGGTCTACCTGGTCATCAAGCAGACACTTGTCTAAGGATTGTTCGAGATCTCATAAATGGAAGACCTGTTGTCTGGCCATCGTTAGAACTACAGAAGAAGATCCAGATCCGTAAGGCCTGGATACCTAAACATTCTAATCAACAATCACTTGGTCTTGTTGTTGTGTCATTGCAGGCACATCATAAAAATACCTTGTGGTATTTTGACTCTGGATGCTCTAGGCATATGACTGGAACAAAGAACATTCTTCAAAACTTTACAGAGCAAGATTGTGGAGAGGTGATGTATGGTGATGGTGCTAAAAGCAAGATCACTGGTTTTGGTAAAATTGACAAGGGAGTCCTTTCTAATCTTTCTAAAGTTTACTTTGTAGAAGGATTGACTACTAACTTGATTTCCATAAGTCAATTATGTGATGAAAAATCCTTAGTGCTATTTGACATGAATACTTGTTATGTGTTTAAAGACTATAAGTGTATTATGTCAGGAAAAAGGTCTACTAACAATTGTTATATCTTAAAGGAAACAGTAGACAGGGCTTTGATTTTGAAAGAAGATCTTACAAGCCTATGGCACAAGAGAATGACACACTTGAATTATCAAACTCTCTACAAATTGAGCATTTCTGGAGCTGTCAAAGGGTTGTCCAAACTACAGAACAACTCCAAAATTGTCTGTGAAGGATGTTCCAAAGGAAAACAAACTAAGGCTCAACACAAACGAGTTGATGAAATTACCACAAATCACTGCCTTGAACTTATTCATATGGACTTGATGGGTCCATTAGAAGTTGAAAGTCTTAATGGCAAGAGGTATGTACTTGTGATAGTTGATGATTTTTCTAGATTCACTTTTGTTTGTTTTCTCAGATCTAAAGATGAAGCCTTTGAGTATTTTGAGTCTATAAGCCTGAAGATCATGAATCAAAGACAAACTAAGATCAAAAGGATTAGAACTGATCATGGAAGAGAGTTTGACAACCAACAGTTTACTGAATTCTGTAAACTACATGGAATTGCTCAAGAATTCTCTGCCCCAAAGACTCCTCAACAAAATGGTATTGTTGAAAGAAAGAACAGGACTTTACAGGAGATGGCAAGGTCTATGCTTCATGATAGTACACTTCCAAAGACATTTTGGGCAGAAGCAATCAACAAAGCTTGTCATGTTGTAAATAGAGTTCTTTTGAGGCCAAAGACAAACTTCACCCCTTATCAAATTTGGTATGATAAACTTCCTAATGTCAAATATTTTCATTCATTTGGTTGTCCTTGTCATGTTTACAGGGACCGAGAACAACTTAAGAAGTTCGATGCTAGATCAGAAAAAGGGTTGTTTCTAGGTTATGCTAACAACTCCAGAGCTTATAGAGTTTACTTGACTGATAGCAATAAGGTTATAGAATCTGTGAACGTCTTATTTGAAGATTCTTTATCTAAAGGATTATCTGAAGATGAAGATGGTCTACATTACTTTCCTATTATTGATCCACCATCAGAGGAATCACAAGAACCATCAATTGATGCTGATGTAGAAACTGGTGCAGAATCTGAGTCTTTAGTTGATACTGAAGAAGAGCAACAACCGTCTGATACTGCTGATGTTGATAAAAGGAAAGGTCCTAGAACCTTGAAGCATCATTCTAATACTGATATTATTGGAGGAGTAGATGCACCAAGGCAGACCAGAAGCAAGAGAATTGATTACAAGCAACTAGCTGGTATGAATTGCTTCATATCAAAGGTGGAACCAAAAAATGCTACAGAGGCTTTCAAAGATGAATACTGGATCGCTGCCATGCAGGATGAATTACTTCAATTTGAAAGAAACTCAGTATGGGAGTTAGTACCACCGCCTGACAACATCAACATTATTGGTACCAAATGGATCTTCAGGAATAAGAAAGATGAGCATGGAAACATAGTCAGAAATAAAGCTAGATTAGTAGCACAAGGCTACACACAAATTGAAGGTCTGGACTATGGAGAGACATATGCACCAGTGGCCAGAATGGAAGCAGTAAGAATTTTGTTATCTGTTGCATGCTACTTGGATTTCAAGTTGTACCAAATGGATATAGAGACTGCTTTTCTAAATGGGAAAATAAAGGAGGAAATATATATGGCTCAACCAGCTGGATTTGAAGACCATAAACATCCAGATTATGTTTACAGAGTCAAGGGTGCTCTATATGGCCTTAAACAAGCACCTCGAGCCTGTATAACGGCTGTCACAATTCCTTGTTAACAACGGTTATACCAGAGGAAATGTATATAAGACCCTTTTCATTAAGCGTTCAGATAAACACATCATAGTTGTTCATGTATATGTTGATGACATCATTTTTGGTTCTACTTCAGAAGAACTTAGAAAAGGATTTATACATGCTATGAAGACAGAATTTGAGATGAGTATGCTTGGAGAATTGCATTGTTTTCTTGGTCTACAGATCAAACAAGGAAAGGATGGGATATTCTTGTCACAGGAGAAGTATGCAACTAATATGCTCAAGAAGTTCAACTTAGAAGATAGCAAAGTGGCTAGAACACCTCAAGGTTTACATGAGAAACTTTCTAAAGTGATACCAGCAGTGATGTTGATCAAAAGCTCTATAGAAGTATGATAGGTAGTCTTCTCTACCTAACAGCAACCAGACCAGATATCTCTTATAGTACTGGAGTATGTGCTAGATTTCAATCTCAACCTAAAGAGACACACCTCAAGGCAGCTAAGAGGATCATGAGATACATAAAGGGAACCATTGGACTTGGAATTTGGTATCCAAAAGATCATCACTTGATCTTATAGGATACACATATTCAGATTGGGCAGGAAGTTGTGATGACAGACGATCAACAACAGGTGGATGCTTCTACCTTGGTGATAATTTGGTCAGCTGGTACTCAAGGAAACAGAATATAGTTGCTCTATCTACAGCTGAAGCAGAATACATAGCTGCTACTTGTTGCTGTTCTCAACTCATGTGGATGAAGCAAACCTTGGCAGACTATGGAGTGAATCAAGAGAAAATTGTAGTACTGTGTGATAATACAAGTGCTATAAACATCTCTAAGAATCCTGTGCTTCACAATATGAGCAAACATATTGATATCAGGTATCATTTCATTAGAGATTTGGTTGAAGATAATATTTGTGATATTCAACATGTAAGGTCGTCAGAGCAACGCGCTGACATCCTAACCAAAGCCATGGAGGGAGATAAGTTTGATAGGCTTAGAACTATTATGGGCCTAAGTTTTTACACCAATTAAATATCTTTATGCTTTGGGCCTTCTTTGTTTTTCTTTGCACACTAATCTTTTCAGGCCCAAGCACATAAGTGAAGGAATCCGGATAAAGACAAAGTAAATTTTGATATGGAAGGATCTTTGATTCGACGTCTGCAGAGTGTCATCATAACACTGTGACGACTGTAACCGTCTCTTCACCTCTGCAGATCACGTCGCCCAAAAACCACCATCATTACTTCGCCGTTTCTTCGATTGAATGATCGTGGATAAGCGTTTCAACTCTCATTCACTCTTTATATACCTTGTCTCACATTTATCTCTGCACTACTTCCTTCTTTGTTTTTTTTAGGTGTTGCAGCTTTCTTCATTCTCCTTTAATGGCGTCTTCTTCCTCCCCCAAATCCCCTTCTAAACCTGCTGCTGACTCATCCATACCACCAAATACTGAAATGTCTGTTGATCCAGTGCATGTAGTAACCTCTGTTCTTCAAGCCCTTGGCGAATCTCTTGAAAATCCATCCACAGCTCAACTTGGTGAGTCGTCAGGAGGTAATGCTGATGACAGTGTTACTGACGTTCTACCTCTTGAAAGTCTACCACCAGCCGGAGATCTACCACCAGCCGGAGATCTTCCTGCACCACCTCTACATGCTCTTCCAGCACCGCAAAAAGAGACATTCTCTGTTGACTGGGATGATGGAACAACCACTGAGTATCCTCAAGGCGATGAGGATAATCTTTTCAACTCAAACGCTGCTGATGATGTTGTCACTGGAGACGACGAACAACCTAGGGACGACGAGCCTGATCGAGAGGTTACTCCGGAACATCGTCCTGTTGCCCGTACTCCTGTGACTCGTTCGCGCAAAAGAAAGGATAAGCAGCCTGCTGTTGAGACAACACAGAAACGACCAAAGAAAGTTGGCCCCATGACTGTTAGTGATGCCCTGAACTACAGATTTTATGACAAGGAAGCACAGAAATTTGCCAAAGATCTCAACAATCGTGATTTCATACTAGAGGAGCAGTTTACTCATCCTATTTACAAGGAGCTTGGTTTTATGAAGTTTTTGGAAGACACAAAGCTTCTCTACTGGGCCACGAAACTCGAGGATTACTTTCCTGCCTTGGTTCGCGAGTTCTACGCAAACCTTCATCCTGATGTCTTGGATGCGGAATCCCCGTTTGGAGGGAAGATCTACATACGAGGCAAGATACTGGAGATTTTTCCTCAAGTTATTAATGCGTTGTTAAAGGTTCAGCTGAACAGCAACCTGGATGATGTTACGAGCTACATGCCAAACTCAAATGCCGAAGTGGCTTATGAGATTTCAAACACCAAGAGTGTTGCTTTTGGTCGGGGACAGCTTCGTGTTCAGCAGCTTACTCTCAAATACAACTGTCTCTTCCGTCGGTGTAGTTCCAACATCCTTCCAACAACCAACGCCAGTCAAGTGTCTTCTCATATGGGTAAACTCATGTTTTGTATTGATATGTATCTTAACATGACAAATTTTGGTCTCTCTGTGCTTTCCAAGATGTTAGGTTATGCCCGCGGATCCATTGGCAAGAATGATCTTCTTCCTTATCCTGCTTTGATTACCCGGTTCTTGAAAAAGAATGGGATCAAAGTTCCTAAGGAAGAACGCATTCCAATCAAGCAGGACACTCCCTCAACTGACCTGCGAAATATGCACAATGACATCCTCCTTGGTCCTGCTCTGTCCGGAACTGCTTTGGTTAATCATCTTAAGACTATCATTCTTCGATAGAATGAGGAGGTTTCGAATGTCATCAATGCTGGTCTCCGAATCCGGAAGCAAAACAACAACATGCTGAAGTTGCTCCCAGGTTCATTTGATCCTCCATCCACTGGAGAGGAGGATGATGAGGAGGCTTGATTCATCAAGGGGGAGTATGGTCTCTGCTGACCGTGGTAAATAGGTAATTTTGACAACATTTTGAGGGGGTACTTTCTAAAACTGAAACTGATAATTTTTTGATGATATATTGGGTCTGTAACTAATGGTTTCTGAATTGCTGGATACTTTTTGAATACTCTGTGTTTGTTGATGATTGCTGATGTTTTGTTTGTTTTGTGGTATT
>JAOANR010000002.1:18152056-18211838 GCA_030278955.1 Hygrophila difformis | reverse complement strand
AATGCCATCTTTCTAGCATTGGTGAGCTTATTTCCTTGAGTTTTCTTCCTCAAAAGGACCTCAGACTTGACTTCTGGCTGTTCTAACAAAGGTGCCTGTATCAAATCATTTAGAGTTTCCACAGTGACTTGCACTGTTTTTCCTCTAATCCATGTTGTTTCTGCCTCCACATCAAAGTTAGCATAGAACTCTCTGGTTAACTCCACATAACCACATTTGTTGTTATGTTTCATGAAAACGTCCCATTCATTGATTCTCCTCCAGTAGCTGATACATTTGTGATCCAGCCACTTGGGATGAAATCCTTTGTCCGGAACAATCATTTTGGACATTCCCAGGTAGTTCTCCAATGCCTCCTTTCTTCCATTAAACTTAACCTTGATTTCCTCTTCTATGAATTCGGTCCTCTTTTCAATGCTATCAGGGATTGATAACCTCACCTTCGGACTATTCTTCCCCCAATAACTCAAAGGTAACAATTCTAGAATTTCTTTTCCTGGGGAAGATCCTTCAGATGTATCTGATTCATTTCCCTCGGACTCTTGTGCTTCTTCCTGCTCATTCCCAGCATTCTCATTTCCTTCTTCTTCTGTTTGGCCTCCTTCTTGAGCAGGTTCTACATTTTCTTCCTGAACTTGTTCTGGGTTTTGTTCATGGTCAGGCTCTGGATTTTCTTCTTGAGCTCTATCAGTGTCATCATGTTGTGGATTGCCTATGCCTGAATCATGTATCAATGATGTGCTGGTGTCTACTGAAGCTTTGAGGTAAAACCCCGCTGCAATGCCCCCCGACAGCCTTTACTATAACTCCTATAGGGCTGTTAAAAAGCTTGCCTAGTTTTTCCTACCGAAAGCGCACAGTATCAAGCTGCAATATTTATTTTAATTGTCGGGATCGTTCAATAGAGAGTTACACGATAGAAGTGTTTTAATAGAATTATTAGCTCTAGAATCTGTCTCTACTCTTGATTTAAGAATGTTGTAATGATGATTACTAAAGAATACTGCTGAAATGTAAATGCTCAAAGCTTGTAAAAATAGTAAAGAAAGCAACTAAAATGATGTCGAACGTTGTGATTATATTCATGTATTTAAGATATCACGGACCAAATCAAATGAAATAAGAATATGATGAGAGTATCATACTTCAATGGTTAAAACATAATGAAAGTCCATTGAGATAGAAAAAATCCTTTATACAACTTAATCAAATCTTCATGTCTTAAATCACTTCCCAAGACAGGTACTTATGATTCAGTGTCACGACATTCTAAGCTCTGAAATCATGGAATACTATCATCACAGAATGATCGGTCAGACTCTTTCTGTGATAAAAGCTTTTCAGAATTGTCACTTAATCTTTTTCTTTCAGACTCAGATTAAGCCTTTGACAACTCGAGGTCACTTCAAAATCATGCTATATTCATCTGAACTTGAAGTTGTTCTTTTTATTACTCTGATCAAATTGATCTTATGACCCTGTATTGGATGTCCTCTACAACAAGTGAAAAAGCAAGTATTTAAATCTATCATCCAATGTTTCCATAAGACTTGTTTCCTCAGAGTAATTCCTGCAAGTATTCGTAAGGAATAATAGTTTTGTAAGTATATCAAGATGAAATTGCTATTCAAATTCCTTGACTTATCCAGACTACTCAGATTTGTATAAATGATTCAGCTCGAGAAATCTCTGTAAACAGTTCCAAATATCTATGATTTGACTCAGGATTAGTAGACTGTAAGAGGAATATTTAATCTCCTACTCATAGCATATAGTGATAACTATAAAGCCATGAACCTTGGAAATTAATCTTCCTGATACTCTACTAATTTTTAGGACAAAAGATGGTTTTTGAAACATCTTTCCCTTTTAAACGACAGGTACTAAATGCCCAACTAAAGAACGAGTTTGTTCTTCATTAGTCCTGAGTAAATAATGATTGAGAAAACCTATATCATCATCTTTCTCAGTGTACCAGTGAAAGTAGTAATACGAATTGCAGATATGAATTATGAGTCTGTAATTATGAAGTAAGATTACTCATCATAGACTGGGAAATATCCCCAAATATTGTATGTATATGTAATATTATATGTATAAAGAAATGTTGAGGGTTCTGAATCCTCTTAATCAAAATTCAAGGGTGTTTCCAAAATATACATCGGAAACTAGACAGAATTAGGAAATAACTTTCCCAAGAAAAAGGATTTGAGAAATAATTCTGCAAAATAAATGTCCAAAATAGCTCGCAGTAACTACTTTGGGTTTCAAACTATGAACATTCCAATTTTCCGCACGCTATGTCTGTACAGCGTGGAGGGAGCTAATATTCAAAGAATGTTCCTCAGATTTTGTTTATACAAAGAACTGAATGCCTCGCGGTAATTTCTGTAAGAATGCGGCGAGGTACTCAATTCCTACTTATAGATAGGGGTTATATATGTATAAGAAGTAAAAGTGAATAGTTGATGCCCTGTAAAATGGATATCAAATCTGTTGCTATTATAGGTTGGTCCTCTCGCATTGTCAGATTGACGTCGCGAGAGTATTAGAATAGCCTTTGTCTCAGCAAGTTTATCCTTATGTGAAGTAAATGATCAGAATTTATAACTGTCATAACTACCTTCTGGGATTTCCGTTTAGAAAATGATGAACATAGAATCTTTTGCATCCAAATTCATGAACTTAGAGTTATTAATTCTTAAAGATTATCAAGCGATGATTAACACTGCATGGGTCTCTAGGAACCTTTTGAAGTTCTGAACATTAAACACTATGGTTCTCTTTTGTGAACATAAGGTAATATCGACAGAAAATAGAATGAGTTCATAATTCTGCCAGATCATACCTAACTCGGTTACAATATCCAAACTTCTTGCGTAATTGGAACGAACAATTTACGAATTAAAAATGTGGAAGTGTTATAATCTTTGAGAACTAAATTAGAGATATGATGCAAATCCAAATTGAATATCGAAGTTGAGGATTATACTCTGCTGAAACAGAATTAAGAAATAGAAATGGAAACCAGAAAGATAAGAAATTCACAATCTGATACTGATCAGTCTTCATGTATCTCGAATAACAAAGAATTAAAAACGAATATACCTGGAAATCTGATTGCAATCAGAATAATGCAAAGGTGAGCGAACAAGTCGGAAGTTTAGATGATGATCGTCGTGATGGATGAACAAGCGATCCAAAATCAACTCTCCTCCCAGGGTATCCTCAAGCTAATCTAACAGCTATTCTTAAAGAAATCTACTACGAAATCGAATTACAAATCTGAAGAACTCAAAGTAAATTGCAGAGAAAATTAAATCCTAACCTACCTACTAAATTCTAAAAGTGGACTGGAGAGTAAAATCGAGCTATTCTCTTCAATCTCCTGCCTGCTGAGCTGATTCCCCCAAGGGTCTTATTTATAGATGGGTGTTGTAACTGCTTAAGCCTTGGATGATAACCGCTCGCATGAGAATAACTCTCCTCTCGCTTTGTCCAGTTCCTTCAAAGCGAGAGTTCAGAAACTTAATCATCTTTCTCAACAAGGCGAGGTCTTTCAATTTCTCCAAAGAATTTGCTTCTCGCCATGATGTATAAAACTTTCAGTCTTGCACAGATCTTCTTTTCTTCGCGATGTTAAACAGTCATCGCGTGAACTTCAGCATCTGAACATTTTCCTTAAATCTTTTCCTGATTTCAAACACAAGCCCTCGCACCATTCCTTTTCTTTCCTCGCTATGTCTTTTCCTCTTCCTGCTGCTTTCCAGCTTAACTTCCTGATAAATGACAAAGCGTGGATCAGTTCAAAAGAAACACGGCGTGCGAGATTTACAAAGAAAACTTAGAATTTCAAGCCATTTTCAGTGTAATTCCAACTTCTTCACAATCTTAATTCTTCTTCCATCTTTTCTGATCCTCTATGAATATTCATCAAAAATCAATGGAATTAAGAACAAAAGAACATCATTAAGACACTAAATTGGACGCAAATGACAGTCATAAAAGGCTGTCATCACCATCCTCACATTTAGAAACACTTGTCCTCAAGTGGTAAGAAACTTGTAAAGTTTCAAAGAATAAGTCCAATTAGTGGCTTCCGAGATTTAGATGTTCATGTAAGATTCCACTGGATCACTACCTTCTCTTTTCCAACTATCTCAAGCTTAACCCTTTCCACTGATTGATGCTTCATACCTGACTTTAAATTTACCAGGTTTCATGAAAACATTAACAAAAGTGATTTGCATTTATGTGAATTATTGTTCTGCTCCTTAGTTAGTCAGACTTCTCTTCTCACGCTCAATCCTGTCCAACTCATGTGCATATCTTGTATTCTTAAATAAAATACACTCTCTCTTCTTTTTTTTTTTTATCAAGGGGTGGCCTTCCGTGGCTTTCAATAGCTCGGTTTCACATTATTAGGAGGAGTCGCATGGCCTGACATTGCAGATGAAACTTCAACTCCCCTGCCCTTGATTCTGTTTTTTTTTTTTTTAAAGTTCTTCAACTTATAAATCAGAGGGGCAGCTGTGCCAGCTACTTATATCCACATTATTTTACCACGTCTGTTTCTGAAATTTCCCTTGCTCTCTTTTTCTCTCTCTCTCTCTTTTTTTTTTTTTTTCAATATGCACACTCATCTTCCAAGAGAGACTAGATTAGATCAATCCTCTTAACCTTGTGCAGTTGTTGTTTATAGTATGCAAATCACTAAGGTTAATATAATCATAAAACCTTCAAACTATTTATCCAGTAATGACATCAATCAATTTCAGAGTTTACAGCTAAAGACAGTTTTCAAAAGCGGCTCATGCTTGCAGTGAAAATCTATAAAGTAAATGTCTCCACAGGAACCCCTTTTAGACTCATCTTCTATTCCTTCATCAGTTTATTAGCCTCCCTGAGTTTTTTTTTTTTTTAATCCTAGCTTGAAATTCAATCCTATGATACAACTTCTTATTAATTATATCCTAAGTTATATCAGAATAAACGGAAACAGGAAAGAAATAAAGAAAAAGAGACTGCAATTAAAAAGAAGAAAAAGGTTTCAGAAAACTCCCCTGTGATCTCAGGATGGTCCTGCATCATTGTCTGGATCTTTGGGTGGTATGGATGGAGATTTCTTTAGATCCGAGACTAGGTTGGCAAGGATGTCTACCAATCTCGTACTATTATACTGCTCCTGTCTCCTCAGCTCCATATCCCTTTCTCGTTCCTGTCTTCTTTCTTCAAGTTCTTCTCTTCTCAATCTTTCAAATCTTTCCATTTCTTCCCTTCTCATTCTTTCCGGTCTATCCCATTCTTCCTTCCTTATGTTTTCTTGCCTCTCCATCTCCTCTTTCCTGAGTTTTTCCTCAGTTTGAATCCTGACATGCTCAAGTTCAATCCTCTTCTGCTCCATTTCTCTTTGAACATGCTTGTCTTCTAACATAGTTTTCACTAGCATCTCCATGGACTGTGCAAAACTTTGGATTGAAGTACTCATATTCTGAGATTCATCCACAGATACTGTGCTCCTCATTGGTTGTCTCAAAGGTTGAGATGGTGCAGAAGTGTTCTCAAACTCCTCATCTTCTGGAATAGGATTCAATGCAGGAGATGGAGCTACAGTCTTTGTCCTTTTTACTGCGGCTCTTGACTGAGATGATCTTGATTTTGAAGGAAGATTGACCCTTTTTGTCTTAGGAGATGGCACCTTTGATCCTGATCCCTCGGAAGTTTGTTCCTCTAAATCCGGCATTTGGTAAACCAATTCTCCCCTCAAAGTATCTTCTGGTAATGGAATAGGAGGATCTATCTTTATAATTTCTGGTAAAAATGGCGTGATTGAAACTCCTTGTTTCTCACAGAGTCTTCTGATTAAATTTGGATAAGCCAGTGCTGCATCTTCTCCAACTCTTGACTTAATAACATTGAGGACATGGTGTGCAGCACTGCATTTCCTTCCTGACCATAACAATGCAAATCCCTCGAAAGTTCCGGCTGAAGGTCCTTGAAAATTTGTGGTGGGTCTGAGCTTTGAATAATAGAAATCAAGTGTTGGCAGGTACTCAGGCTTCAAATTCTTCAATGGAATCTTATTCTGCTCAGTTCCTCTGTGTGTTGAACAGAATCCCAGTGCCATTTTTCTAGCATTAACAAGTTTATTTCCTTGAGTTTTCTTCCTCAAAAGAGCCTCAGACTTAACTTCTGGCTGTTCTAACAAAGGTGCCTGTATCAGATCATTTAGAGTTTCCACAGTGACTTGCACTGTTTTCCCTCTAATCCATGTTGTTTCTGCCTCAACATCAAAGTTAGCATAGAACTCCCTGGTCAGTTCCACATAACCACATTTGTTATTGTGTCTCATGAAAATGTCCCATTCATTGATCCTCCTCCAGTAGCTGATACACTTATGATCCAGCCACTTGGGATTAAATCCTTTGTCCGGAACAATCATTTTGGACATCCCCAAGTAATTCTCCAATGCCTCCTTTTTTCCATTAAACTTAACCTTGATTTCTTCTTCTGTGAATTCAGTCCTCTTTTCAATGCTATCAGGGATTGACAACCTCACCTTTGGACTATTCTTCCCCCAATAACTCAAAGGTAACAATTCTGGAACATCTTTTCCGGGGGATGATCCTTCAGATGTATCTGATTCATTTCCCTCGGATTCTTGTGCTTCTTCCTGCTCATCCCCAGCATTCTCATTTCCTTCTTCTTCTGTTTGGCCTCCTTCTTGAGCGGGTTCCACGTTTTCTTCATGAACTCGTTCTGGGTTTTGTTCATGGTCAGGCTCTGGATGTTCTTCTTGAACTCTATCAGTGTAATCATGTTGTGAATTGCCTATACCTGAATCATGTATTAATGACGTGCTGGTATCTACCTTCTCAGTAACTTCCAGGCTATGCTGATTTAAAATCTCTGTGGGATCTTCCTGTACAGGTTCGTTCAGCAGAAGAGGAATAGCAGTAGGTTCTGAATCTAGAAATCCTTCGATTCCAAAATATTCTTCTGCTTTCTTCTTCTGTTCTGCGGCCCATTCAGGATCATTCATCCTTGCAATTGCTCTCTGAACTACTTCATCCCTGACTTGAGGTGGAAGGAGCCATTGATTCATTTGATTTTCAGCATTCGTCTGTGTTCTGAGATATTGACTGACAGTGTCTTCCACAAAATATTTTCTCTGCTGAACTTCTTGAGTTTCATTCCTCTGCACTTCTTCTTCATAAGCTTGAATTGCTAATGGAGATGGTTCCACTACTTGGTCAGAATTTATTTGTTGTTGGATTTCCTCTAATTCTGACTCAAGTTTAGCTGTATATTCACTTGCTTGTTCTACTGAAGTGCGTGCATTCCCTCCTTCTCTAGCCAATTTTCTGAACTTTTTAATTAGTCCTTCCAGAGAGTAAGTCATGTTCCCTACTGTAGTTCCATGCAAGTTCATATCTTCAAAAGTTTGTAAATCTTCAAGTGACTGTTCCTGAAATGTGTCCGCCACTGATTTCTCAATTTGATTCACAAATTCTTGCTCATCTGCAGCTTGTTCTGGTGGTAAATCTTGTTCAGTTTCTTTTCCTGAAAATCCTTGTAAATCAGTCTGACTTTGAATAAGATCCCTGTTAACCTGAGCTTGCTGATCTTCATCTTGCCCTTCTCTATCATCTTTTTCAGCAATCTGAATCTGTTGGAGATCAGTGCTCGGTTTAGTTGATCCTTGTTCATCAGGTTGATGTTCTTCAATACATGCTCTCCAGCCTTCTGGATCTATATCTCCCACTTCCAAATTAGTATAAGGAGTGAGCTCCAACCTCTCTGTGTAGGGAACTATCCCTAGAGTTGGTTCAACTTTTTCTTCTTCAGAGCTGGTGTCAGGTACCACATACTTAGGCTTCCTGGCTTTCATCTTTATCCTGAATTTCTTAACAGGTTTTTCAGGTTCTTTTTCTTGTTGCTTTTCTTTATCAAAAGTGATTTCCAATTGTTCTACATTCTCCAGAAAAGACCCTTGCTGCTTAAGTTCTTCAGGATCAGTCTCCTTCTGATTAGAGGGTAACTTTCCTCTCCTTTTATAGGTAACAACTTCTTTCTTTTCTTGGGCTGATTGTAGAATCTCAACATCTTCGTCCATTAAGTCCTTTTTCAGGTCCAAAATTTCCTTGGCTGCCAGGTCATCTTCATTCTTCCTCTTCTTTGGAATTCGGCTAGTCTCCTTAGATCTGCTTGTCTCCACCTTCCTCCCAGTCCTTTTCTTAGCTGTTGGTACTTCATCTGAAGTGCTTGAACTGAGATTGTGTGACTTCCTCTTTTTGGTGGATACTTTCTTTTTACCTTTGTTGTCTTGAGTTCTCATGAGTTCCTCCCATTCACGATCTGCCTTTTGTTTGTTTGCATAATAGCAATCCATGCTTTCTTGCAGAATCGGATGGATTTCATCATTCTCTTCATTCTTTTCTCCCACAATAGTTGTGACCTCATCAACTACTCTCATCTTCTCAATTCTTTGCTCATCATCTGTGCTGTCTTCATCTGAATCGTGCTTCTTGACATAGAAATTCTTGCCCAATCCTTTCAGCATGACATTCATTCCCTTTCTATTCAGATATTTCTCATTCCATGCATCCCAATCATTAATAATTACCTGCTGAATTCTTCCTTGTGTTCGATCAGTATATGGTCTGTACTCCTTGTATGCATTTTCTCTGCACATAGCATCATACATGACATACTTCTCAATGAATTCTTTCTTCCTCTCCTGGACATATCCATGAACTTCCTGTTGGAGAGTTGGGGGTAATCTCTTCATGATCTTATTGGGTCTATCCGTAATGAGAAGATCTGCATCTGCTGGTGTTATTGATGGGGCTGAAACCTTTCTGAAATTCGCTATAGGTTCCAGTCCTTCATTAACAACAGATTCACTGAAAATATTCCTTACTATATTTTGTGGTGTCTGTTTTGCATCTGATCTCTGCTTTCTATTTTTGCCTGATCTCTCAGCTTCTCTCTCCTCTGCATCCTTAATCCATGCTCGCTGCTCTGGCATCAAATCAGCAAACTCCTCCAAAGGAAATTCCTCATCAGGTTTCCTTATCAACCCTGGTTTAAGAATCCTTTTCCTTAGATCTGCCCCTTTAGACCAGTTATTCATATACCTGATCCAACTATTTCTAGCTTTCTAAATAATTCTAAGGACATCTTTCCATACCGTCTTACCTTGTTTAGCTTTCTTGAAATAAGGCTCTAGGTCATGCCTTAAGTTGATCCGAGCATCAATAATTCTATCCAGGGCCAGATTTGTCAAGAAATTCTGTTCAACGGGTCCCTTCTTGTTTAGGAATGTTGGAGGCATGTATGCAGGGAGTGCCTGCTGAGCATCATAGACTCTAGCATTCCGGATTTCATTGAGTTTGCAGCAATATTTGGTGAGTCGCTTCACATATTTTGGTAGTGGTTGAGGATCAAAGTAATCCAACTCCAGCCCTGTTTGATCTTTCGGATTGATAATTCTGTAGCATTCCTGATTCCACTCAGCCATGCACTTCCTTTCCCTTTCCAAAAGTCTTTCCAGTCTGATTTCATTAGGCAGATGCCTGTCATTGATCAGAATTATCATTTGATCATCCCAAAATCTATTCATCTTATTCCAGAATGCTTCTTCTAAATCAATCCTCAATGATTCCTTTTCCTTGTCTGGTATATGTTGAAACATGAATGGATTGATATAAAAGTCTGGAGGTGAAATTTGCATTCCTGTCCATCCACCACTTTTCCGAATAGTTTCTACCATGTTAACCGTTTTCACCTTTGCCAAGAATGATTTCTCTTTCTTATCTGATTCTATACTTCGAGCTTGAAGTTCTTCATAGGTCATCTTATGAATCCTTAAGAAATAAGAACAACTGGTAAGTTAGTGTCACCATACTCACATTTAGAGCTTGACTCTAAATGTGCAGATGATAAAAAGAAACATAATACCAGATTTCCTTTTTATATTCATCATTCTATCCATGATATCACCATACTCACATTTAGAGGTTTGCTCTAAATGTGAAGATTTCAATGCTGACTAAGTCTACTTTAATGCAGAAAATAGCAGAAAAACTTAAATTCAAAACATCATTAATCAAAAGCAAAACATAGAATTCATCAAATTCATAATATAGAATTACAAAGCATGGTGTTTCTTATGACATTCAACCTATCAATTACAAATGAGGAGGTGTCTCTGCCTCAATTCCAAATCTGAGGAACAGATTACAATGCTCAGAGACTAAGCACCTCATACAGTAAATTGACACGACTCCATAGGTATTCCTTGAAGGACCGTGATTGTTATCATAATAGCTCCTAAGGTCACAAAGTCTCTTCTTAGGTTGTCCTTGAAAGGGTGAGATAAATTCCTCATAACTTGATAACCACCCTCTGACTTGAAGTCGAAGATCCTTGAGTCTTCGTCTATTCTTGCACAGAGGAGCGAAGAGCCAAATTCCCTTCTCTTGTTCTTCCCTTTCATCCTTACTTAAGAGCATAAGAGCTTTTACATAAATGGATGGGGGTGATTATCAGTGATTGCAGGTTTCAAGAGTTCAAATGCTGCTTGTTCATTCTTGTCTTTAACGAACAAACGCAATGCCTCATGTAACTGGTACATCCAATTTCCTGCATTTTTGCAGCTTTCAAGGAAAACGCTTTGTGTCTCTTCAAAAGTTCCCCATCCCCATGCTGAAAAGTCTTCAAGAGAAGCTTTTTTCAAGACTAAAGGATGATGAGTAGCTTTTTCGAGCTCTTTGCAGACTAGTTTACAGTTAAAGACAGTCTCAAGGTGGTCAAATGCCAATCTTGATAAAATGTTTCCAAGAATCTCATAAGGAAGATCTGTGATCTGAGTTTCCCCCAATCCAGATTTCTTTATTGAAGTCCTTGGTTGCTTTGATGAAGTTCCAATTTCATAGCTGAATAAGATTAAAAACAATAATAGAATTAAAAACTAGAGAATGCAATTCATTAATGGAAAAGGGATGTACAATTTTGAGTCATCCATATAATTCTTCGTCCCAAGACAAAAAGCACAAAAGATTACAAGCAAAGAAACTAGGAACCGCTTGATTTCTAAATTATTCTAATTCTAGCAGTTCTTCTTCATTCTGATCTTCTTCTCTATTGTTCCATTGCTCCCATTCAAATAATATGCCTAGTTCGCCACTTGCTCTTCTGTATTGCTTGACATAATCAAACAGTTCACATGGAATACACTCCATCATTTCATTGAAAGGTAGTTGCTGTCGCTCTTGGATGGAGTGATTCTTACAAAAACTCCTTTCCTCTTGATCAAGGAATGGGTTTGGGAACTTTTCACCATAAAGGAGCCAGTGGAGAACACTCATTTTTAAGAATAGAAGCTCAAAAGGATCCTGAGTTATAGATTTGATCAACTGAATTCCTTCCTCATCTTGCTGCGGATCTTGTTTGGAAAGCAGTAAAAGGGATCTTATGAAAGTAGTTGGTTTGTGTTTATCATCTAATCCGGGCTTAAGAATTTCATAAGCTTTTTCCTCATTTTTATCCTCCACAAAGGCTATCAATGCAGGCACAATACTAAACATATAATTGCCTGCATCCTGACATCCTTTAATGAATTTGACCTGGTTACTTGAGTAAGCATCTCCTCTCCAAACAGCACAAGTTTCCAAATTAGCTCTCTTTAGAGCTAACGATGATCTGCTTGCTGAGAAGAATTGCTTAGAAGTTTCAGATGCTCTAAAGAGTGCCTTTATGCTCTCCGTTCCTAATCTTGACAGAATGTCTCCCAATAACTCAGTTGGTAAATCAAGTATTTGAGTTTCCAAGAGTTGAGGGTTTTCGACATTTCTGAAAAGAAAAGGAGGAAAAACACAGAATTAAGAGTTAAACTCAACATTAATGCAGTAATGAGATTAGATTTTTATTATCAAAATCAGGCTGCATTACATAATACAAAAGATCTGATCTAGTGACAGTTTCAAAGTTAAAAATTAGAAGACATGTCACATGCATCAATCTCTTCCTCCTTCATCCAAAAACTTATTCATTAATGCTATAGTTGTCATATTCCTCCCCTGCTGCCATCCTAAAATCAGCTATGGCTCTATTTGTGTCACAGCAGAGATAGCAGACCTGATCGGCTGTATAGTTAAAGTATAATGGCCTATGGAGGGTTTCCTGATCATGAACTTCTATAATACAGAATTCCCTCTTTTTCTGCCCTAAAAATGGATTCGGGACATATTCCCATTCTGAAAGTAGGGTGAGAAAATTATATCTAAACTCATAGCTGTTTAATCTATCGCTTAGGATTGGACTAATTAAGCGAAGTCCTGCATCTATTTCTTCTCTAGAAGTTCTACTTAAACAGCATAGAGCTTTAAAATATTGAGAAATCTTGAAGTTATCTTCTATTCCTTCATCCTGGATCTGGAATGCCTTGAATCCTTTCCCTTGTGTAAACAGTTCCAAAGCCTTTGCTAGGTTCAGAATATGATTCTTAGCCTTTCTACAGGCATATAGAAACTTGTTTTTTCCAGTAGATTCATTAGAGATTCTTTTAAAGGCCGGATCCTCTACATTAAATCTTCGGAGAACAGTAGGGTATTCTGAGACTGTTGTAAATGTTGAACAGATTTGTTTGTACATGAGCAAATCTTCAAAGCTGCTCTGCCCTACTCGTGACAGAATCTCCCCAAGGACATCCAATGGAAGATCAGTCAGGTGTAAAGCAGAGGACTCAGAAGTCTGCTCCTCACTGTTATTTAATCGAATTTTAAAGAAGAAAGATCAGTTGAAATTATACTCCAAGTTTTCCAATTAGGGAAGAATGAGAGTGGATGAAGAGAATTTGCACGAAATGAAAAACTTAAACCCTAGTATGAGTAAAACACTATAATGCAGAATGTAAAAACTTGAAACATCAGGAAGAAATGCGGTGAAGGATGAACGGAGAGCTTACGGGTTGTTGCTTTCCATTAGGATTGTTCCTGAAGCTGAATAATTCTGAATAAGGGTTTCGCAATAGAAGAAGAAGAAGAACTTAAAAATGGCGGTTTCTTCTCGAGAGAAAGTATGAAAAGGTATGAGAATGATTTGAAAAGATAAGAAGGTTATAGGTCTTAAATAAAACAATGGGCTGGCCTAGCTAAAGAATAAAGAGTAGGGTACTCAAGTATTTTATTTAGATTGTACTCATTCATTCTAGACCTGCCACATCAGTGAGTCTGGTTATTGATTTAAAAATTGAGTTAATAAACCCAAACAAACATAAATTGGATAAAATTAGATTAGCTGAAAAAGAAAATAAAGCGAGGGGTAAACATTTGAAAGGGATTAATACTTCTAAATTGTATATTGAGTCTGGTTAGATCTTCTTCACCCAATTCATCTTAATGCCCAAGAACATCTACCCTTAACTTCTTTTATTTTAAGATTACCAATTCTTTCATTTTATTCCCTGATTTTACTTCTTCTTTTAGTCTGAAGAATGTTCAGTGGAGTGTTGTGATCTAGGTTTCTTCTGATCCGGACTCCCTTGATGACATTCTCAGTTTCAAGAGAAACTTCCAGTTTCATCTTTAGTTCATAGTTGAATTGAATAAAGAAACTGATCATACAGGATAGAAAGTAGGAGAATTGCAATACATAAAGTTTAAACGGTCCAAAATACATCAAAAGATTCCAGGAAATACAAAAATACATAATACTATAGAATTTCCTAGCTCTGAACTGCTCAAGGATTAAGAATTTCCTCATCATCGGAGTCAGTCCACATAAACTCATCAGGAAACACCTCGCCACAATACAATCTAAACTGCCTCACCATGTCAAAGAATTGACAAGGGATACAGTCCATCCTGATGTGTGGTGGTAGTAAGACTCGAACCTGCAAAGTATGATCCTTGCAATAGCTCTTCTCTTGTTGCCCTTGAAAAGGATTTGGGATTTTAGGAATATGGATGAGCCAATGAAAAAGGTAGAGTTTAATAAAAACCACTTCTAGGACATTAGAAGCTACTGTTTGGATCAACTCTAATCCTTCTTCAATCAACTTATCTTCTTGTTTTGTTAAGAGGAGCATCGTTCTGAGCAGAATAGTGGGTTCATGCCCATCATCTAGTCCTGGCTTGAGGAGTTCAAATGCCTTCTTCTCATCTCGTTCCTCCACAAATGCCTTCAATGCAGGTTCAATGTTGAACATAAAGTTCCATGCATTTTGGCACTCTTGAATGAATCTTTTCTGGTTGTCAGGATAAACATCTTCTCTCCATCTCATACATGATTCCAAGTCTACTCTCTTGTATACAAGATGAGTTTCGCTTGCTTGATAAAATGATGGAGAGACTTCTGCTACCCTGAAGAGCTCCCTAACATTATCTTTTCCAATTCTTGACAGAATATCCCCCAACAACTCAGTGGGTAAATGAGATACGCGCTGTGGATTCCTAACATTTCTGTTTCCAGAAAATAATACGATAAGGAAAACAGGGGAATACTTTTATCTAGAATGATGGAACCAGAAATTCGAAAATGGGGTTTCATTCCTATTGTGAAGCTCCAAAAGTCCCATTTGGATAATGCATCAGTTACAAACTAAAGATTTCAGAAAAGACTCTCTGGATTAATGAGTGTAAAGAAACGGCTCTTAGTTATGAGAAATCTTAAATGTTTAATGTTTCCGTTTTCTAAAGCCATTCCCTGAAAAATACAGAATCATGAACCCTAAGTCTAAAAATGTAATCCGGCCACAAACTTTGCAAAATAGAACCAAAAATAAAAGAAAGAAAGGATGAACTAGATTGCTTACGGATTGTTCACAGCCATTTTCTTCGTCGATAGGGTTTCTGAATGATCTTGCTTACGAGAATGATTGAGAATGATAAAAATGGTGTATGGCGATTTCTTCTTGACTAAGAGAAGAAAATCTGATGAAAAAGTTTTGAAATGACAACTGAGAGGAATGACTGCAAGGATAGAGACGCCCTATTTTTATCTAAGGACTGCAGGGGTCAAGATGGTAAATCTTGTCTCTGCAGAGAGTAATGATTAAGCCTAGAATAAGCCTATTTTGAAAATTTTTATTTAAAATGACTCAGATAAAAATCTAATGTCAAAGATAAGATCAAGTTGTTTCCTTTTTAGAAGAATGAAGCGAGGAGTACATATCAACATCAAAGGACTTAGAATTTAGATACAAATTAAGAGATTACATAATCATTCAATTTGAATCTGGATCAGTTTCTAATTCTGACTCAGATTCAATTACATGTTCATTAAAATTTTCTCTTAATCTCCTAATCAAGCTAGTAACCTCACAACACAAACAATCAATGTTTGTGGCACCATAATTAAAGTGTGGAGGTTCCCTAACTAAGTCCCTACTATGTGGCGCTAAATAATCACAATAATCGCGATGTCCTTGTCCCCGAAAGGGATTAGGCTCTTCTTCACTTTCGTTAAACAACTTGCTGATCTTCGCCTCAATCTTACGAATATGATCTTCATCTTTAAGGATTGATCCAAGAAGATACAATCCTTCATCAATTTCTTCAAGGCTCTCCGAACTCAGAAGAATGAAGGCCTTGATGAAGATTGAAGGGTGATGGTTGTCATCGATTCCAGGCTTAAGGACTTCAAAAGCAGCTTCCTTGAGCCCTGTGTTGCAGAAAATCGAGAGTGCAGGTTCTAGTTTTAGCATGAAATTCCCCGCCTCTCTGCATCTTCGCAGTATTTGGACGTAATGAGAATCAAGTGTCCTCTCTGCAGTCATCCGCCTATCTACATTCGCTCTCCTCCATACTACAGGCGCCTTACTTGCTCTGGCGAACTTCTTGCAAGTTGGGGCTATCCTGGCTACATCCTTCATTTCTTCTCTTCCCAGCCTTGAGAGGATATCTCCTAGGATTTCATCAGGAATGTCTAGAATAGATGTTCTAGCATTGGGAGCTGCTGCGGCCATTCTGACTTCTGATAAAGGTTTTAGGATAATTTCTTAGGATGGAAAATGTTTGAGATGAAAGAAGAGGAGGATTCGACTAGATTTTATAGCAGAAAAACTAAATTCTGCCATAATTACTAGCGGTTGAAACGACGTGTGATGGTTGGTACAGGAGAAGAAGAAGAGTCTGAAAAGGGTATTTTGGTCTTTGGGAAGTTTGAAAATCTATCCGTTCAATATTCCCAGACTCTCGCTCTGTCGCGTGGCTATAAAAATCGTTTCTCGCTTTGTTAATTACAACGCGAGAAAACATTCTTGTACAATTTCCAGAGTAAAATAGTCTCGCTTTGTATTTCGACAAAGCGTAGACATCAAACTCTTATTACTTAACAACTTATCAGATTTAACAGGATAAGAATTTGAACTGATCACCTCGCGTCATGACTTTTACAAAGCGTGAGCAAGAGTAGTTCCTTTTTAAATCACGCTTTGACAAAATTACAGGAGCGTGGCCTCAGAATCCATTCATGCTTAATTTTCCAAACACTTAATACTCAAAAACCTGGTTGAAGATTCTTATCTCATCCCCCTTAATTCCATCACAGCTTCATTTCTCGAATTCCTGAAATTAAAGAATAAAAGAATTAGAGATGAAAAATAAATCTAAGGAAAAAGGGAAATACTACTCAGTTAACCTGGGTAGTATCCACCCCCCTATTTTTTTTTTTTTTAATAAGGGAAAACAGAAAACTAAGGATTATCCAAATATTCAGTTTGGATATTTAGATCTTGTTGACCAATATACTCCTTTAGCCTGTGTCCATTTACAGTCTTTTCTCCTTCATTGAGCATAATTGTAACTGCTCCATTGTCATGAACGGCTACAATAGGAAATGGTCCTGTCCACCTTGAACCTTGATCTGAGCTTACCTGGAAATAATTTCAAACGAGAATTATAAAGCAAAACCAATTGACCAACAGAAAATTCCTTATGTTTAATTTTTGAATCATGAATTTTCTTAGTTCGATCTTTATAAATCTTGCTGCTTTCATATGCTTCCAGTCTCATCTCTTCCAATTTAGACAGATCAAACTTCCTCTTATCTTGTCCTGACTGAAAATCCATGTTGAGCATTTTAATGGCCCAATATGCTCTATGTTCTAGCTCAACTGGGAGATGGCATGCTTTTCCAAAAACTAATCTGTAGGGAGACATTCCTATAGGAGTTTTAAAAGCAGTTCTGTAAGCCCATAAAGCATCATCTTGCTTCTTTGACCAGCCTTTTCTTGTAATATTCACAGAAGCTTGTAAAATGTGCTTGATTTCCTTATTGGATACCTCCACCTGTCCACTTGTCTGAGGATGATATGGTGATCCGACTTTATGATGAACACCATACTGCTTCAGTAATTTCTCAAAGAGTTTATTCACAAAGTGAGATCCTCCATCAGATATAATGGCACGAGGGGCTCCAAACCTGGTAAAAATATTATTCTGTAGAAATTTAGTAACTTGTTTAGCTTCATTATTGGGTAAGGCTACTGCTTCTACCCATTTTGAGACATAATCAACAGCTACTAGAATATAATGATTACCAAAAGATGGGGGAAATGGTCCCATAAAATCAATTCCCCAAACATCAAATATCTCTACTTCTAAAATCCCTTTTTGAGGCATTTCTTCTCTCATTGAAATGTTTCCCAGTCTTTGACATCTGTCACACATCTTTATAAGTTTCTGGGAATCCAAAAAGATAGTTGGCCAGTAAAACCCACAGTCTAAAACTTTTCTAGCAGTCCTAGCAGGACCATGATGGCCTCCTAAAGGGTTCTCATGACACTTTCTAACAATTTGGAAACCTTCTTTTTCATGAACACAGCGCCTAATAACCTGATCGGAACAAAACTTGAATAAAAAGGGATCATCCCAATAGTATTTCTGAATTTCTCTGAAAAACCTTGACTTCTGATGGGAGTCTTTAAATTTTGGGACAATCTTGCAAGCTAGATAATTAGCAAAATCTGAAAACCAAGGACAATCAAATTGATGCAACTGCAAAGCATACAATTGTTCATCTGGAAATTTATCATTTACAACTTCCTCCTTCTCTGTTTTCTCCTCCAATCTAGAAAGATGGTCTGCTACTCCATTATCTTTTCCTTTTCTATCATTGATAATAATGTCAAATTCTTGTAGAAGTAAAACCCATCTTATCAGCCTCGGTTTGGCTTCTTGCTTTGAGAAAAGATATCGTAATGCAGAATGATCTGTGTAAACTATAGTTTGGGCTCCAATAAGATACTGTCTGAACTTGTCAAAAGCAAAAACTACAGCATACATTTCCATTTCTGTAGTAGTGTAGTTTATCTGAGCATCATTAAGAGTATGACTAGCATAATAGATAACATGATGTTTGCCTTCTTTATGTTGCCCCAAAACTGCTCCTACTGCATTCTCACTTCCAACACACATAAGCTCAAAAGGTAGACTCCAATCAGGAGACTGAACTATAGGTGCAGTGATTAATTTCTCCTTCAAAGTCTTAAAAGCTATCAAGCAATCTTCATCAAAGCTAAATGTCACATCCTTATGAAGAAGATTACATAAGGGTCTTGCTATCTTAGAAAAGTCCTTAATAAACCTTCTATAAAAACCAGCATGACCAAGAAAACTCCTTACTGCCTTAATTGTTTTGGGTGGTGGTGAATTTGCTATTACAGAAACCTTAGCCTTATCTACTTCTATTCCTGCTCTAGATACTTTGTGTCCTAGGACAATTCCTTCCTGAACCATGAAATGACACTTTTCCCAGTTAAGAACTACGTTAGTGTCCTCACATCTCTGCAAAATTTTTGACAATTTTTTTAAAGAATCTTCAAAGTCAGTTCCATGAACAGTAAAATCATCCATAAACACTTCAATGCATTTTTCAATAAAATCAGAAAAAATACTCATCATGCATCTTTGAAACGTAGCAGGAGCATTACATAATCCAAAAGGCATTCTTCTATAAGCAAATGTTCCATATGGGCAAGTAAAAGTTGTTTTCTCATGATCTTCACTAGCAATAACTATTTGATTATAACCTGAATAACCATCTAAAAAGCTGTAAAACGGTTTACCTGACAGTCTTTCTAACATTTGATCAATGAATGGTAAAGGAAAATGATCTTTTCTTGTGGCAGTGTTTAATTTTCTATAATCAATGCAAACTCTCCAACCAGTTACTGGTCTTGTTGCTACTTCATCACCATGTTCATTGGTCACAATACAAATCCCACCCTTTTTGGGTACAACTTGTGTTGGACTCACCCATTTACTATCAGAGATAGGATAGATTATACCTGCATCAAGTAGCTTGATTACCTCCTTCTTGACAACTTCCTGCATTGGTGGATTTAGCCTCCTTTGTGGTTGTCTGGATGGTTTGTATTCATCCTCCATCAGAATCCTATGCATACAAATGTGTGGACTGATGCCTTTGATATCTGCTATATTCCAAGCAATTGCCTGAATATGATTTTTAAGAGTACCTACTAGAGCTTGTTCTTGTTCTTCACTCAATTTGGATGAAATTATTACTGATGGGTGATTTTCACTACTCATATTTTACCACAAGCGGATGGTAGTCATCAAGTAATAAAAACCGGTGAATACCGGGTCGAATCCACAGGGAATTTCAGAATATTATTTCATTCCGGAGAAATTTTAATTGTTCTTAAGTCCATTAATTATATTTAATATATTTAAAAAGATTTTCATTAATTCTAATGGTGATTTAATTGAAATAATGACATTAAATTTAAAATAAAACAAATTAAAATTATATTTAATAAGGATATAAATGGGAGTTGCTTGTAATATTTTAAATATTGACATCTTTATATAAAATAGAAATTGTGTAATAATTTGACATTTCCCAATGTTCTAAAAATCAATTTCTTAAATTTAAATATTTTTATAAAGATAAAAAAATATTATAATCTGCTAATAATCAAATTATGCTTAAACAGATTTCATGGAAGTTGATTAAATTATCTAACGCTCTGCAATCATTGGTCTAGGCCTAAATTTGAGTCTTTCCCAAGCTTACAAATTTTCCTATAGCAATTAATAGGCACTTTTCATTTCCCAAATCATTGTGCACATGCTAGAATCCATTTATAATGTAATTTATTCCCAATTCCGGTACTAAAATATGAATCCCACTTTTTATCTCCCGATTTAGCAAAGCAGAATTTATAGAATTGAATTCTAACATTCAAATTATGCAAAACAGTGTAAATAATCTAACAATTATGGTAAAATAATAGCAAAACATGGTAAACTGGATTTAATTAATAATATTAAAATACAGATAAATTAGAATTAATGCCAGATTACTAAAAATAGTGAACACAGATTGATCGATTAATTTAGGGCTTTAGCAGATTAATAATTTAAATAGCAGATTTGACAAAGCACCAAATATCAATCAATTCAATAACATCTAACATATAATCCTAAATTTAGTATATGAATAGATTAATATTGCAGCAGATTAATTAAAACACATTAAAGCAGATTGATCGATTAAAATGACAGATTCCAGATTTCTGCTAAATTCTAATTATCGATCAAATGCAGGCATACAATACAAAATCTTAATCCACATTCTAATAATTCAAACAGATTAATCCAGATTACAAAATAAAACATCGACATATCATATTACTTCCATAAAAGATGAATTCGTACTTCAAAGTGATTCTGAACTTCCGTTCTAGAACACTTCTAACACGAACATTACAGAAATCCGTCTACAAATTAAGAACATGATAGCAGATTACATTTAAAGGCAAATTCAATTCATTACAAAGCAAGAAAAAGAAAGGCAACACCTAGAATAGGAAGAACACGCCCAGAACAGCGTCCTTGATGCATTCCTCCGGCATGATTTTGTGTTTCCGGCCTTCTTCTCCCATTTGCAGATGATTCCAGAGTGTTTTCTAATCGAGTTTTTTAGTCTGGTTTTGAAGAAATGAAGAAAAACGCCCC
Source organism: Hygrophila difformis (assembly GCA_030278955.1). Lineage (NCBI taxonomy): Eukaryota > Viridiplantae > Streptophyta > Magnoliopsida > Lamiales > Acanthaceae > Hygrophila > Hygrophila difformis. The sequence continues at coordinate 18,190,851 of JAOANR010000002.1, read as the reverse complement.
TTAAAACCGTGTTCGGGAGGTTAGAAAACTGCTCAACTGCGACGATGGCGCATAAAACGGCGCTCGGAGAGGGTTTTAGGCGCCACCAAGGAGAACTGGCGCATACGCTGATTTTCCGAATTTTCCAAAACGACGCAAAAAGTGGCGCTCCAAGGTGGTTTCAGGCGCCGCCAAGAAGAAGCGGTGCATTCTGACAATTTCCTAAAATTCGACCTCGGCGCAAAAAGTGGCGCTTAAATGGCTTTTTATGCACCGCCAAGAAGAGCTGGCGCATCCTGAAGCTTTTTCCATCCGAAATTTTCCCAAGTGTTGAAGTGGCGCATAAAATGGCGCTGGAGAGCATTTTTATGCGCCGCCATGCCTATGTGGCGCATTCTGGAGCCTTCCAGTGTTGAAAATTCCGAATTTTGCATCCTTTGACTTCCGAACATCTTCTTTCTTCATTTTAATGCCTGAAACATCATTGCAATGTATTAGAATTGCCAAAGTCTTATTAAAAAGCATAAAACAAGGTAAATTGAACTCAAATAAGCTCAATTTAATCAGTCTTATTAATATTTACACATCACATGAAATGTACACTAAAAAGCAGTAAAATAGGGTCTCATGCACGCAATTTAGGTTCATTTTATCATAATTTAAGCTTAATTAAATGTGGTTTCACAGGGTGCATCAATTACCGGAAGCTTCTTTTTGTCTGCCAAAAAGGCATCCTTAAGATGTTCTGGTAATACTTTAAGCTCAAGCTCAGGTGGGTTTTCTATTGATGGAATTAATTTGCTTCGAGTTTGCACTTCCATCTTTAAATCAGATCCTTCTTCAGAAAGGTCTGTTTTATCAATGTCATCCTCAGATTGCTCTGAAGATGGCATATCCTCACTTTCTGATCCATCCTTGATTTCACCAGTCTCAGGATCAGCGAATCTAACCGCGCACAAGTAAGCAAAAGTAGCATCTTTAGCATTTGTGAGTGGGGTGAGATTGTTCTCAATTACATCAGTGGTAAAGAGATTATAGTAATCAAAAAGATTTCCCCCCTCCATAGTACTAGCATCTAATTCCTTCCCCGCTACATTGGTTTCAAAAGCGTTAAAAGGATATGTTGACATCTTCATCATGTCGAAAGTGACCTCCTGGTTATCAACATGAAGTTTCACTATGCCATTCTTTGCATCAATCATGGCTCCCGCAGTCACCAGAAAAGGCCTCCCTAATATGATAGGAATTCTGACATTTTCGTCGATATCAAGAATGACAAAGTCAGCTCGAAAACAAAGGCCTCCTGTCTTTACTATAACATCTTCAATGATCCCTTCTGGTCTGGTGCTCGATTGGTCAGCAAAGAAGAGGGTCATATTGACTGGCCTCATCTTTCCCAAATCCAAGCGTCTCGCCATAGCAAGTGGCATTACATTGATGCTGCTTCCTAAGTCACAAAGTCCTCGCCCAGCTTCTTTACAGTTGATAATCAGAGGTAAAGTAAAACTCCCTGGATCTTCAAGCTTTGGAGGAATCCTTTGTTGAAGAACCAAGCTACAATTTTGATTTAAGACCACCATTTGCTGCTCTCCTGCACTTCGTTTCCCTGAAATTAATTCTTTCAGAAACTTAGCGTAAGTGGGCATTTCAGCAATTAATTCAACCAAAGGGATTGATATTTCAATGGCCTTAATCTTTTCAAGAAATTTCTTAAATTTAATTTCTTGAAGATCGTTTTTGAGTCTCCCAGGATATGGTATCCTGGGCATGTGTTCATCCAGTGAATCCTTTTTGTTACCTGTAGAGTTAGGATTGTCATTACCTCCCTCTTTTTCCTTTGGAAAGGAATATCCTGAAACATTCTTTTCCAAACCCATATCCTCAAGTATCTGTCTTTGTTCAGGGTGATCATCTTCTTCCATTGTTTGAACATCCTTGAACTTTTTCTGCTGCAGCAACCTATCTCTTCTCTTTTCAAATTCAGGATCAACAACCTCTTTTCCTCCCCTCAATGTAACTGCCTTACATTGTGGGTTTGTTTCAGAGGAACTTGGTAATTTTCCTTTTTCTCTCTGTTGTAGTAATTTGGCCATCTCTGTTACTGAATTCTCAACATTCTTGATTGAAGCCTGCAGTTGGTTATTCGTCTCTGTCTGCTTAACAATGAACTCCTTTAGAGCATTCTCCACCTTTAAAGAGTAAGTATTGTCTTTGGCAACAGGATAAGGTTGTTGTGGAAAGTTCACCGGGACTGGTGCAAACTGTCCAAATGGCCTATTCTGTTGGTTCATCTGTTGGAAAGGTCTCTGTGGGTACATCTGTTGTTGTGGATAAAATGGTTGTGGAGGACGAAACTGCTGCTGATTTTGTTGTTGTGGGTTCAGAAGATGTGCATTTTGTGCGTTCTGAGTATTACCATAGCTCAGATTCGGGTGTTTGTTCTGAAATCCGGTGTAGTTACAACTCTCATCTTGCTTTGGGGCTTCCTGAATTTGTGGACACTGATCATTGTGATGTGGCCCTGAGCAAATTCCACACTGATACTCCGGTTCCATTGGAGCAGATTGAAGGATCATCACTGGTTGCTGTTGTTGTTGATGCTGTTGATTTGTTTGCTGAGCCAACTGTAGCTCAGCAATCTGTTTAGTGAGTGCTGCAAATTTCTCTTCATTTTTGTCTGTGTGGATGACAAGACTCTTTCTGGTAGGAGATGGTGGATCATCATCTTGGAGGACTGCTCTGCTGGCTGTCATGGTGTCTATTGTTGACCATGCTCTATCAAGTGGCATCTGAAGTAATTGTTCCCCTCCAGTGGCATTAATCATCATCTGCCAAGTGTGAGTGAGTCCAGTGAAGAAGATCTTTAACAGTCTTCTTTCTGTTATACCATGCTGTGGACATCTCTTAAGCATGTCAAAGAATCTGTCCCGAGCATCCTTCAGAGATTCTCCTTTTCTCATCTTGAAACTAGAGATCTTGTCTACCCATTCATCTACTTTGCTTTCAGGAAAATACTTGAGTAGGAAGTTCCTGACTAATTCTGGCCACGTAGCCTTCTGTTGAGCATTCAATGAATCATACCATTCTTTCGCTAAACCATCCAAAGAGAATGGAAACATAGCTAATTGAATGGTTTCCCTTGAGGCTCTTCCTTTCTTCACTGTCTTACTTAGTTCAACAAACTTTTTGAGATGTAAATGTGGATCTTCAGCACTCATTCCATAAAAGGCTCTAGAAGATGCTAGGTTTAATATACCAGGCGGTATATCAACCTCCTCATCCGTTCCAGCCAAATACTGATCGACATTAGGTTGCCATGGTTGATATTGCTCTTCTTGAGGATTTGGAACAGGATTAGCAAAATTTGGTGGAAAATAGTGTTGATGAATAAATTGTGGTGCAGCAGCTCTCTGTGGTGCTTGAAAAGGTCCTCGAAGTGGAACATTTTGCTGATTATCTTGTTGTCCATTTGGTAAGTTTCCAGGTCCGTCATTCTGTCCATTGTTAGCCATCCTAGTTATTGTTGAAAGATTCCCTTCCACAAGATCTCTCTGTCTCCTTCTTGCACTTGCTCTGATCAGCCTTGCTGTTCTCTCGAGCTCACAATTAAAAGGAAGCAAAGGTGGTCTTGAAGATCGAGTTATTCTTTCGCTCATAAACTGTTGAGACTTCTTTGTGAACAAAATGAAAGAATTTATGAATTTATTATAGTATAAAGTAAATAATTACAGTTAAACCAAAGAGTATCTACAGTTCTAAAATTCATAACGCTACACCCTCCCCGGCAACGGCGCCATGAAGCTTTGAGGTAAAACCCCGCTGCAATGCCCCCCGACAGCCTTTACTATAACTCCTATAGGGCTGTTAAAAAGCTTGCCTAGTTTTTCCTACCGAAAGCGCACGGTATCAAGCTGCAATATTTATTTAAATTGTCGGGATCGTTCAATAGAGAGTTACACGATAGAAGTGTTTTAATAGAATTATTAGCTCTAGAATCTGTCTCTACTCTTGATTTAAGAATGTTGTATGATGATTACTAAAGAATACTGCTGAAATGTAAATGCTCAAAGCTTGTAAAAATAGTAAAGAAAGCAATTAAAATGATGTCGAACGTTGTGATTATATTCATGTATTTAAGATATCACGGACCAAATCAAATGAAATAAGAATATGATGAGAGTATCATACTTCAATGGTTAAAACATAATGAAAGTCCATTGAGATAGAAAAAATCCTTTATACAACTTAATCAAATCTTCATGTCTTAAATCACTTCCCAAGACAGGTACTTATGATTCAGTGTCACGACATTCTAAGCTCTGAAATCATGGAATAATATCATCACAGAATGATCGGTCAGACTCTTTCTGTGATAAAAGCTTTTCAGAATTGTCACTTAATCTTTTTCTTTCAGACTCAGATTAAGCCTTTGACAACTCGAGGTCACTTCTAAATCATGCTATATTCATCTGAACTTGAAGTTGTTCTTTTTATTACTCTGATCAAATTGATCTTATGACATTGGATGTCCTCTACAACAAGTGAAAAAGCAAGTATTTAAATCTATCATCCAATGTTTCCATAAGACTTGTTTCCTCAGAGTAATTCCTGCAAGTAAACGTAAGGAATAATAGTTTTGTAAGTATATCAAGATGAAATTGTTATTCAAATTCCTTGACTTATCCAGACTACTCAGATTTGTATAAATGATTCAGCTCGAGAAATCTCTGTAAACAGTTCCAAATATCTATGATTTAACTCAGGATTAGTAGACTGTAAGAGGAATATTTAATCTCCTACTCATAGCATATAGTGATAACTATAAAGCCATGAACCTTGGAAATTAATCTTCCTGATACTCTACTAATTTTTAGGACAAAAGATGGTTTTTGAAACATCTTTCCCTTTTAAACGACAGGTACTAAATGCCCAACTAAAGAACGAGTTTGTTCTTCATTAGTCCTGAGTAAATAATGATTGAGAAAACCTATATCATCATCTTTCTCAGTGTACCAGTGAAAGTAGTAATACGAATTGCAGATATGAATTATGAGTCTGTAATTATGAAGTAAGATTACTCATCATAGACTGGGAAATATCCCAAAATATTGTATGTATATGTAATATTATATGTATAAAGAAATGTTGAGGGCTCTGAATCCTCTTAATCAAAATTCAAGGGTGTTTCCAAAATATACATCGGAAACTAGACAGAATTAGGAAATAACTTTCCCAAGAAAAAGGATTTGAGAAATAATTCTGCAAAATAAATGTCCAAAATAGCTCGCAGTAACTACTTTGGGTTTCAAACTATGAACATTCCAATTTTCCGCACGCTATGTCTGTACAGCGTGGAGGGAGCTAATATTCAAAGAATGTTCCTCAGATTTTGTTTATACAAAGAACTGAATGCCTCGCGGTAATTTCTGTAAGAATGCGGCGAGGTACTCAATTCCTACTTATAGATAGGGGTTATATATGTATAAGAAGTAAAAGTGAATAGTTGATGCCCTGTAAAATGGATATCAAATCTGTTGCTATTATAGGTTGGTCCTCTCGCTTTGTCAGATTGACGTCGCGAGAGTATTAGAATAGCCTTTGTCTCAGCAAGTTTATCCGGATATTTCCTCGCGTCATCTTTTAGGATGAAGCGAGGGTTTATCCTTATGTGAAGTAAATGATCAGAATTTATAACTGTCATAACTACCTTCTGGGATTTCCGTTTAGAAAATGATGAACATAGAATCTTTTGCATCCAAATTCATGAACTTAAGAGTTATTAATTCTTAAAGATTATCAAGCGATGATTAACACTGCATGGGTCTCTAGGAACCTTTTAAAGTTCTGAACATTAAACACTATGGTTCTCTTTTGTGAACATAACGTAATATCGACAGAAAATCGAATGAGTTCATAATTCTGCCAGGTCATACCCAACTCGGTTACAATATCCAAACTTCTTGCGTAATTGGAACGAACAATTTACGAATTAAAAATGTGGAAGTGTTATAATCTTTGAGAACTGAATTAGAGATATGATGCAAATCCAAATTGAATATCGAAGTTGAGGTTTATACTCTGCTGAAACAGAATTAAGAAATAGAAATGGAAACCAGAAAGATAAGAAATTCACAATCTGATACTGATCATTCTTCATGTATCTCGAATAACAAAGAATTAAAAATGAATACATCTGGAAATCTGATTGCAATCAGAATAATGCAAAGGTGAGCGAACAAGTCGGAAGTTTAGATGATGATCGTCGTGATGGATGAACAAGCGATCCAAAAGCAACTCTCCCCCCAGGGTATCCTCAAGCTAATCTAACAGCTATTCTTAAAGAAATCTACTACGAAATCGAATTACAAATCTACTACGAAATCGAATTACAAATCTGAAGAACTCAAAGTAAATTGCAGAGAAAATTAAATCCTAACCTACCTACTAAATTCTAAAAGTGGACTGGAGAGTAAAATCGAGCTATTCTCTTCAATCTCCCGCCTGCTGAGCTGATTCCCCCAAGGGTCTTATTTATAGATGGGTGTTGTAACTGCTTAAGCCTTGGATGATAACCGCTCGCATGAGAATAACTCTCCTCTCGCTTTGTCCAGTTCCTTCAAAGCGAGAGTTCAGAAACTTAATCATCTTTCTCAACAAGGCGAGGTCTTTCAATTTCTCCAAAGAATTTGCTTCCCCATGATGTATAAAACTTTCTGTCTTGCACAGATCTTCTTTTCCTCGCGATGTTAAACAGTCATCGCGTGAACTTCAGCATCTGAACATTTTCCTTAAATCTTTTCCTGATTTCAAACACAAGCCCTCGCACCATTCCTTTTTTTTCCTCGCTATGTCTTTTCCTCTTCCTGCTGCTTTCCAGCTTAATTTCCTGATAAATGACAAAGCGTGGATCAGTTCAAAAGAAACACGGCGTGCGAGATTTACAAAGAAAACTTAGAATTTCAAGCCATTTTCAGTGTAATTCCAACTTCTTCACAATCTTAATTCTTCTTCCATCTTTTCTGATCCTCTATGAATATTCATCAAAAATCAATGGAATTAAGAACAAAAGAACATCATTAAGACACTAAATTGGACGCAAATGACAGTCATAAAAGGCTGTCATCATCTACCTTCTCAGTAACTTCCAAGCTATGCTGATTTAAGATCTCTGTGGGATCTTCCTGTACAGGTTCGTTTAGTAGAAGAGGGATAGCAGCAGGTTCTGAATCTTCAAATCCTTTGGTTCCAAAATATTCTTCTGCTTTCTTCCTCTGTTCTGCAACCCATTCAGGATCATTCATCCTTGCAATCGCTCTCTGAGTTACTTCATCCCTGACTTGAGATGGCAGGAGCCATTGATTCATTTGATTTTCAGCATTTGTCTGTGTTCCAAGATATTGACTAACAGTGTCTTCCACAAAATACTTTCTCTGTTGGTCTTCTTGAATTTCATTTCTTTGCACTTCTTCTTCATAAGCTTGGATTGCTAATGGAGATGGTTCCACTATTTGGTCAGAATTTATTTGTTGTTGAACTTTCTCCAATTCTGACTCAAGTTTAGCTGCATATTCACTTGCTTGTTCTACTGAGGTACGTGCATCCCCTCCTTCCCTGGCCAATTTTCTGAACTTTTTGATCAGTCCTTCCAAAGAATAAGTCATGTTCCCTACTGTAGTTCCATGCAAGTTCATATCTTCAAAAGTTTGTAAATCTTCAAGTGACTGATCTTGAAATGTGTCCACCACTGATTTCTCCACTTGATCTAGAAATTCTTGCTCATCTGCAGCTTGTTCTGGTGGTGAATCTTGTTCAGTTTCTTTTTCTAAAAATCCTTGTATATCAATCTGACTTTGAATAAGATCTTCGTTAACCTGAGCTTGCTGACCTTTATTCTGTTCTTCTATATTATCTCTTTCAACAATCTGAGCCTGTTGAAGATCAGTGATTGGTTTAGTTGACCCTTGTTCATCAGGTTGATGTTCATCGATACATGCTCTCCAGCCTTCCGGATCTATATCTCCCACTTCCAAATTACTATAAGGAGTGAGTTCCAACCTTTCTGTATAGGGAACTATCCCTAAAGTTGGTTTGACTTTTTCTTCCTCAGAGCTGGTATCATGTACCACATATTTAGGCTTCCTGGCCTTCATTTTTATTCTGAACTTCTTAACAGGTTTTTCAGGTTCTTTTTCTTGTTGCTTTTCTTTCTCAGGAGTGATTTCCAATTGTTCTACATTCTCAAGAGAAGACCCTTGCTGCTTAAGTTCTTCAGGGTTAGTCTCCTTCTGGTCAGAAGGTAGCTTCCCTCTTCTTTTGTAGGTAACAACTTCTTTCTTTTCTTGAGCTGATTGTAGAATCTCAACATCTTCATCCATTAAATCCTTTGTCAAATCCAGAATTTCTTTGGTTGCTAGCTCATCTTCATTCTTCCTCTTCTTTGGAATTCGGCTAGTTTTCTCAGACCTGCTTGTCTCCGCCTTCCTCCCAGTCCTTTTCTTAGCTGTTGGTACTTCCTCTGAAGTGCTTGAACTGAGATTGTGTGACTTTCTCTTTCTGGTGGATACTTTCTTTTTACCTTTCTTATCTTGGGTTTTCATGAATTCCTCCCATTCACGGTCTGCCTTTTGTCTGTTTGCATAATAATATCCATACTTTCTTGCAGAATCGGATGGAGTTCATCATTTTCTTCATTTCTTTCTCCTACAATAGTTGTGACTTCATCTACTACTCTCATTTTCTCAATTCTTTGCTCATCATCTGTGTTGTCTTCATCTGAATCATGCTTCTTGACATAAAAGTTATTGCCCAATCCTTTCAGCATGACATTCATTCCCTTTCTGTTCAGATATTTCTCATTCCATGCATCCCAATCATCAATAATGACCTGCTGAATTCTTCCTTGTGTTTGATCAGTATAAGGTCTATGCTCCTTGTATGCATTTTCTCTGCACATAGCATCATATTTGACATACTTCTCAATGAATTCTTTCTTCCTCTCCTGAACATATCCATGAACTTCCTGTTGGAGAGTTGGAGGTAATCTCTTCATGATCTTGTTAGGTCTGTCTGTAATGAGAAGATCTGCATCTGCTTGTGTTATTGATGGGCTGAAACTTTTCTGAAATTCGCAATAGGTTCCAGTCCTTCATTAACAACAGATTCTCTGAAAATGTTCCTTACTATATTTTGTGGTGTCTGTTTTGCATCTGATCTCTGTTTCCTGTTCTTCCCTGATCTCTCAGCTTCTCTCTCCTCTGCATCCTTAACCCATGCTTGTTGTTCTGGTATCAAATCAGCAAATTCTTCTAGAGGAAATTCCTCATCAGGTTTCCTTGTCAACCCTGGTTTAAGAATCCTTCTCCTCAGATTTAGCCCCTTAGACCACTCATTCATATGCCTGATCCAGCTATTCCTAGCTTCCTGAATGGTTCTAAGGACATCTTTCCATACCATCTTGCCTTGCTTAGCTTTCTTGAAATGAGGCTCGAGGTCATGTCTCAAGTTGATCCGAGCATCAATAATCCTATCCAGGGCCAAATTTGTCAAGAAATTCTGTTCAACGGGTCCCTTCTTGTTCAAGAATGTTGGAGGCATGTATGCAGGGAGTGCCTGCTGAGCATCATAGACTCTAGCATTCCGGATTTCATGAAGTTTGCAGCAATGTTTGGTGAGTCGTTTCACATATTTAGGTAGTCAAAGTAATCCAACTCCAGCCCTATTTGATCTTTTGGATTGATAATTCTGTAGCATTCCTGATTCCACTCAGCCATGCACTTCCTTTCCCTTTCCAAAAGTCTTTCGAGTCTGATTTCATTAGGCAAATGCCTGTCATTGATGAGAAGTATCATTTGGTCATCCCAAAATTTATTCATCTTATCCCAGAATGCTTCTTCTAAATCAATCATCAATGATTCATTTTCCTTGTCTGGTATATGTTGAATCATGAATGGATTGATATAAAAGTCTGGAGGTGAAATTTGCATTCCTGTCCATCCACCACTTTTCCGAATAGTTTCCACCATTTTTGCTGTTTTTATCTTTGTCAAGAATGATTTCTCTTTCTTATCTGATTCTATGCCTCGAGCTTGAAGTTCTTCATAGGTCATCTTATGAATCCTTAAGAAAGCAATAAGAACAAACTGGTTAATCAGTGTCACCATACTCACATTTAGAGCTTGACTCTAAATGTGCAGATGACAAAAGGAAACATAATACCATATTTTCCTTTTATATTCATCATTCTTTTCATGATATCACCATACTCACATTTAGAGATTTGCTCTAAATGTGAAGATTTCAATGCTGACTAAATCTACTTTATTGCAGAAAATAACAGAGAACTTACAATCAAAACATCATCAATCAAAAACAAAGTATAAAATTCATTAGATCCTTGCTAAAATATGGAACTACAAAGCATGATGTTTCTTATGACATTCAACCTATCGATTACAAATGAGGAGGTGTCTCTGCCTCAATTCCAAATCTGAGGAACATATTACAATGCTCAGAGACTAAGCACCTCATACAGTAAATTGAGGTGACTCCATAAGTGTTCCTTGAAGGGCCGTGATTGTTATCATAATAGCTCCTAAGATTGCAAAATCTCTTCTTAGGTTGTCCTTGAAAAGGTGAGATAAATTCCTCATAACTTGATAGCCACCCTCTGACTTGAAGCCGAAGATCCTTGAGCCTTCGTCTATTCTTACACAGAGTAGCAAAGAGCCAAATTCTCTTCTCTTGTTCTTCAACTTCATCCTTACTTAAAAGCATAAGAGCTTTTACATAAATGGATGGGGGGTGATTATCAGTGATTGCAGGTTTTAAGAGCTTAAATGCTGCTTGTTCATTCTTATCTTTAACGAACAAACGCAGTGCCTCTTGTAACTGGCACATCCAATTTCCTACATTTTTACAGCTTTCAAGGAAAACACTTTGTGTCTCTTCAAAGGTCCCCCATCCCCATGCAGAAAAATCTTCAAGAGAAGCTTTTTTCAAGACTAAAGGATGATGGGTAGCCTTTTCCAGCTCTTTGCAGACTAATTTACAGTTAAAGACGGTCTCAAGGTGATCAAATGCCAATCTCGATAAAATATTTCCAAGAAAAGGAAGATCTGTGATCTGAGTTTCCCCTGATCCAGATTTCTTTATTGAAGTCCTTGGTTGCTTTGATGAGCTTCCAATTTCACAGCTGAGTAGGATTAAAAACAATAGTAGGATTAAAAACTAGAGAATGAAATTCATTAATGCAAAAGGAATGTACAGTTTAGGTCATCCAGAGAGTTCTTTGCCCAAAACAAAAAGCACAAAAGATTACAAGCAAAGGAGATTATGAACTGCTTGATTTCTACACTAGTCTAATTCTAGCAGTTCTTCTTCATTCTGCTCTTCTTCTCCATTGTTCCATTGCTCCCATTCAAATAAAATGCCCAGTTCTCCACTTGCTCTTCTGTATTGCTTGACATAGTCAAACAGTTCACATGGAACACACTCCATCCTTTCATTGAAGGGTAGTTGCTGTCGCTCTTGAAGGGAGTGATTCTTACAAAAACGCCTTTCCTCTTGATCAAGGAATGGATTTGAGAACTTATCACCATAAAGAAGCCAGTGTAGAACACTCATTTTTAGAAAGAGTAGATCGAAAGGATCCTGGGTTACAGATTTAATCAATTGAATTCCTTCCTCATCCAGTTGTGGGTCTTGTTTGGAAAGCAATAGAAGAGATCTTATGAAAACATTGGGTTTGTGTTTATCATCTAATCCGGGCTTTAAGATTTCATAAGCTTTTTCTTCATTTTTATCATCCACAAAAGCTATCAGTGCAGGCTCAATATTAAACATATAATGGCCTGCATCCTGACATTCTTTAATGAATTTGACCTGATTACTTGGGTAAACATCTCCTCTCCAAATAGCACAGGTCTCTAAATTAGCTCTCTTTAGGGCTAATGATGATCTGCTTGCTGAGAAGAATCGCTTAGATGTTTCAGATGCTCTAAAAAGTGCTTTTATGCTCTCCATTCCTAATCTTGACAAAATGTCTCCCAGTAACTCAGTTAGTAAATCAAGCATTTGAGTTTCCAAGAGTTGAGGGATTTCGACATTTCTGAAAAGAGAAGAAGGAAAAACACAGAATTAAGAGTAAAACTCAACATTTATGCAGTAATTAAGAAATGAGATTAGATTTTATTAACCAAAACCAGGCTTCATTACATGATACAAAAGACTTGATCTGGTGACAGTTTCAAGATCTAAAATTAGAAGACTTGTCACACGCATCAATCTCCTCCTCCTTCATCTAAGGATTATTCATTATTGCTATAGTTGTCATAATTCTCCCTTGCTGCCATCCTGAAATCAGCTACTGCTCTACTCATATCACAGCAAAGATAATTGATCCGATCTGCTGTATGATTAAAGTATAATGGCCTATGAAAGCTTTTCTGGTCATGATCATCAATAATACAGAATTCCCTCTTTTTCTGGCCTAAGAATGGATTCGGAACATATTCCCATTCTGAGAGTAGGGTGAGAAGATTATATCTGAACTCATAGCTGTTTAATCTATCATTTAAAATAGGACTAATTAAAAGAAATCCTGTATCTATTTCTTTTCTAGAAACTCGACTTAAACGGCGTAAGGCTTTAAAATATTGAGAAAACTTGGAATTATCTCTTATTCCTTCTTCCAGGATTTGAAATGCCTTGTATTCTTTACCCTGTGTGAACAATTCCATAGCCTTATGTAGGTTTAGTATGTTGTTTTTAGCCCTTCTGCAGGCGTGTAGAAAATTGGCTTTACCAGAAGATTCATTAGAGATTCTTTTAAAGGTCGGATCCTCTACATTAAATCTCCGGAAAACAGTAGGGTAGTTTGAAACCATTTTGAATGTTGAACAAGTTCGTTTGCAATGGAGCAAATCTTCGAAGCTGCTCTGCCCTACTCGTGACAAAATCTCCCCAATGACGTCCAGTGGAAGATCAGTCAAGTGTAAAGCAGAGAACTCAGAAGCCTGCTCCTCACTGCTGTTTGAGCGAGTTTTAAAGAAGGAAAATCAGTTGTTTGTATTAATGAAGTTATACTCCAAAATTTCTACAATTTTAAGGAAGAATGAGAATGAATGAAGAGAAATCATGCGAAATGCAAAACTTAAACCCTAGCATACTAGTCAAGCACTAAGATGCAGAATGCAGAAGGAGAATCTAAAAATTGAAAAACCAGGAAGAATGAAATGAATTATGAATGGAAATCTTACGGATTGTTGCCTGCCATTTGAGAATGTTCCTGGAGTTAATGGAGTTTCGAACAGTTTTGGATGACAGTTTCGCAAAAATGGAAAAGGATGGTGATTGATAATGGCGGTTTTTCCTTCGAGAGAGAATATGGATAGATATGAAAATGATTTGAAAAGATATGGGGGTTATAGGGTATAAAAAGAAGTGGGTTGGCCTAGTTTACAAGTTGCAGAGTAGGATACTCAAACATTTTTCCTCTCTCAGATTGTACTCATTAGGTCTAGGCCTGCCACATTAGTGGGTTTGATTATTAAAATTAAATTTTAGTTAACAAAACCCACACAAGCAAAGCTTGGTCAGAAATAGATTATTGAAAGATAGAGCGAGGGGTAAAAATTTGAAAAGGATTAAGGTTACTAAATTATAGATTGAGTCTGGTTAGATCTTAAATCAGACTCTAAATCCTATTCATCTTAATGCTCATCAAAATCTACTCTCGCTTTATTTTAAGGTTACAAATCCTTTCCTTTCATTCCTTGAATATACTCCTCTTTCAGCCTAAAAAAAATGTTTTAGAAACCTCATTTAACATTTTGCAATTGATGATCAAACACCAATCTTAAGAGGTCTTCTCAAGAATCTCATAGTGAAGTGCTGTGATCTGAGTTTCCCCTGATCCAGACTCCTTTGATAACATTTTTAGTTTAATGAGGAGCTTCCAGTTTCATCACTAGTTAATGATTGGATTGAATTAAGAAACTGAGCATAAAGGATAGGAAATACAAGAATTGCAAAGTAACCAGTTTAACAAAAACATATTAATAGGCGGCTCCAGATTACATCCCAAGATTAATACAAAAATTATAACCATAGCATTTCCTTACTCTAGAAAGCACTGAACTATTCAAGGATTAACAATTTCCTCATCATCAGAATCAGTCCACATAAATTCATCAGGGAACACCTCGCCACAATACAATCTGAATTGCCTTACCATGTCAAAGAATTGACAAGGAATGCAGTCCATCCTAATATGTGGTGGTAACAAGGCTCGTTCCTGCAACGTATGAGTCTTGCAATAACTCTTCTCTTGTTGGCCTTGAAAAGGGTTTGGGATTATTGGAATATGGATCAACCAATGAAAGAGGTAGAGTTTAATAAAAACAACTTCTAAGACATTTGAAGCTACTGTTTTGATCAACTCTAAACCTGCTTCATTTAGCTTGTCATCTTGTTTTGTTAAGAGGAGCATTGTTCTGAGCAAAATGGTAGGTTGATGCTCATCGTCTAGTCCTGGCTTAAGGAGTTCAAAGGCCTTCTTCTCATCTCGTTCATTAACAAATGCTATCAATGCAGGTTCAATATTGAACATATAATTCCCTGCATTTTGGCATTCTTGAATGAATCTTTTCTGATTGTCAGGATAAACATCTTCCCTCCATCTCATGCATGATTCCAGGTCTGCTCTCTTGAACACAAGATGAGTTTTGCTCGCTTGATAGAATAGTGGAGAGACTTCTGCTACCCTAAAAAGTTCCCTTACATTGTCTTTTCCAAGTCTTGACAAAATATCTCCAAGCAACTCAGTGGGTAAATGAGATATCTGAGTTCCAACGAGATGTGGATTCCTAGCATTTCTGTTTCCAGAAAATGATACAATAAGGAGTAGAGAAGAAAACTTTTATCTAAAATGATGGAACTAACAGTATGAAAATGGGGTTTCATTTCTATTGCGAAGCTCCAAAAGTCTCATATAGACAATGCGTCGGTTACAAACTAAAAATTTCAGAAGAAACTCTCCAGATTAATCATTGTTTAAATGAGTTTAAAGAAACGGCTTTCAGTTATAAGAAATCTTAAATGTTTAGTTTTTTTGTTTTTTCGATTTCTAAAGCCAGAATAAGCTTGTCGAAAATTCAGAATCATGAACCCTAGGTCTAGAAGCATAATCCGAAGACAAACATTGCAGAATAGAACAAAGAAATGTGAAAGATAGGATGAACTAAATTGCTTACGGATTGTTCTCAGCCATTTTCTTCGTCAATTGAGTTTCTGAATGAACTTACTTACGAGACTGATTGAGAATGATAGAAATGGTGTGTGACGATTTCTTCTCGGAAGAGAGAAAGGAAAGAAAATCTGATGAAAGAGTTTTGAAATGACAACTGAGAGGAATGACTGCAAGGATATAGCCGCCCCATTTTTATCTAAGGACTGCAGGGGTCAAGATACTAAATCTTGTTTCTGCAGAGAGTAATGATTAAGCCTAAGATAAGCCTATTTGAAAAACAAATTTATTTAAAATGACTCAGATAAAAATCTAATGTAAAAGATAAGATCAAGTCATTTTCTTTTCACAAGAATAAAGCGAGAAGTACATATCGTCATCAGAGGGCTCAAAAATAAACAAAAATTAAGAGAATACATAATCATTTAATTTGAATCTAAATCAGTTTCTAATTCTGACTCAGATTCAATTACATGTTCATTGAAATCTTCTCTTAATCTTCTAATCAAACTAGTAACCTCACAACACAAACAATCAATGTTTGTGGCACCATAATTATAGTGTGGAGGTTCCCTAACTAAGTCCCTACTGTGTGGTGCTAAGAAATCACAGTAATAGCGATGCCCTTGTCCCCGAAAGGGATTAGGCTCTTCTTCACTTTCGATAAACAACTTGCTGATCTTCTTCTTGATCTTGTGAATGTGTTCTTCTTCTTTAAGGATTGATCCAAGAAGATACAATCCTTCATCAATCTCTTCAAAGCTCTCTAAACTTAGAAGAATGAAGGCCTTGATGAAGATTGAAGGGTGATGATTGTCTTCAATTCCAGGCTTGAGGATTTCAAACGCAGCTTCCTTGAGCCCTGTGTTGCAGAAGACCGAGAGTGCAGGTTCAAGTTTGAGCATGAAGTTCCCTGCCTCTCTGCATCTTTGCAGTACTCGAACGTAGTGAGCATCAAGCGTTCTCTCCGCAGTCATTCGCCTCTCTACATTAGCCCTCCTCCATACTACAGGCGCCTTACTTGCTCTAGCGAACTTCTTGCAAGTTGGGGCTGCTCTGGCTACATCCTTCATCTCCTCCTTTCCCAACCTTGAAAGAATGTCTCCTAAAATTTCGTCAGGAATGTCTAGAATGGAAGTTCTAGCATTGGGAGCTGCTGCGGCCATTCTGATTTCTGATAAAGGTTGTAGGATGATTGTTCTAATGTGGAAATGTTTGAGATGAAAGGAGAGAAAGATTCAACTAGATTTTATAGCAGAAAAACTAAATTCCGCCATAATTACAAGCGGTTGAAACGATGTGTGATGGTTGGTGTAAGAGAAGAAGAAGAGTCTGAGAAGGGTATTCTGGTCTTTGAGAAGTTTGAAAATCTATCCGTTCAGTATTCCCAGGCTCTCGCTTTGTCAATTGTCATAGCGTGGTTATAAGAACCGTCTCTCGCTTTGTAAACTACAAAGCGAGGAAAGATCCTTGTACAGTTTTCAGAGAAAATGGTCACGCTTTGTATTTCGACAAAGCGTAGACATAGAACTCTTATTATTTAACAACTTATCAGATTTCATAAAAAGAGAATTTGAACTAATCACCTCGCTTTATAACTTTTACAAAGCGTGAGTGGATATAGTTCTTCTAAAATCACGCTTTGTCAAAGTTAACAAGAGCGTGGCCTCAGAATCTATCATACTTTATTTCCAAACACTTAATACTCAAAAACCTGGTTGAAGATCCGTATCTCATCCTTCTTCATTCCATCACAGCTTAATTTCTCAAATTCCTGAAAATAAAGAATAAAAGAATTAGAGATGGAAAATATATCAAAAGAAAAAGGGAAATACTACTCAGTTAACCTGGGTAGTATCCACCCCCTATTTTATTTATTTATTTTTTTTAAAAAAAAAAGAAATACTAAGGCTTATCCAAATATTCAGTTTGGATATTTAAATCTTGTTGACCAATATACTCCTTTAGCCTGTGTCCATTTACAGTCTTTTCTCCTTCACTGAGCATGATTGTGACTGCTCCATTGTCATGAACAGCTACAATGGGGAATGGTCCTGTCCACCTCGATCTGAGCTTCCCTGGAAATAATTTCAAACGAGAATTATAAAACAAAACCAATTGACCAACAGAAAATTCCTTATGTTTAATTTTTGAATCATGAATTTTCTTGGTTCGATCTTTATAAATTTTACTGCTTTCATATGCTTCCAGTCTCATCTCTTCCAACTTAGACAGATCAAACTTCCTCTTATCTTGTCCTGACTGGAAATCCATGTTGAGCATTTTAATGGCCCAATATGCTCTATGTTCTAGCTCAACTGGAAGGTGGCATGCTTTTCCAAAAACTAATCTGTAGGGAGACATTCCTATAGGAGTCTTAAAAGCAGTTCTGTAAGCCCATAAAGCATCATCCAGCTTCCTTGACCAGTCTTTTCTTGTAATATTCACAGAAGCTTGTAAAATATGCTTGATTTCCTTATTAGATACCTCCACCTGTCCACTTGTCTGAGGATGATATGGTGATCCAACTTTATGATGAACACCATACTGTTTCAGTAACTTCTCAAAGAGTTTATTTACAAAGTGAGATCCTCCATCAGAAATAATGGCACGAGGGGCTCCAAACCTGGTAAAAATATTCTTTTACAGAAATTTAGTAACTTGTTTAGCTTCATTATTGGGTAAGGCTATTGCTTCTACCCATTTTGAGACATAATCAACAGCTACTAGAATGTAGTGATTACCAAATGATGGGGAAAAAGGTCCCATAAAATCAATTCCCCACACATCAAATATCTCTACTTCTAAAATTCCTTTTTGAGGCATTGCTTCTCTCATTGAAATGTTTCCCAATCTTTGGCATCTGTCACACATCTTTATAAGTTTCTGGGAATCCAAAAAGATAGTCGACCAGTAAAAGCCACAGTCTAGAACTTTTCTAGCAGTTCTAGCAGGACTATGATGGCCTCCTAGGGGATTCTCATGACACTTCCTGACGATTTGAAAACCTTCCTTTTCATGAACACAGCGCCTAATAACCGGATCAGAACAAAACTTGAATAAAAAGGGATCATCCCAATAGTATTTCTGGATTTCTCTGAAAAATCTTGACTTCTGATGAGAGTCTTTAAACTTTGGGACAATCTTACAAGCTAGATAATTAGAAAAATCTGAAAACCAAGGACAATCAAATTGATGCAACTACAATGCATACAATTGTTCATCTGGGAATTTATCATTTACAACTTCCTTCTTCTCTGTTTTCTCCTCCAATCTAGAAAGATGATCTGCTACTCCATTATCTTTTCCTTTTCTGTCGTTAATAACAATGTCAAACTCTTGTAAAAGTAAAACCCATCTTATCAGCCTCGGTTTGGCTTCTTGCTTTGAGAAGAGATATCTTAATGCAGTATGATCTGTGTAAACTATTGTTTGAGCTCTAATAAGATACTGTCTGAACTTGTCAAAGGCAAAAACTACAGCATACATTTCCTTTTTTGTAGTAGTGTAGTTTATCTGAGCATCATTAAGAGTATGGCTAGCATAATAGATAACATGATGTTTGCCTTCTTTGTGTTGCCCCAAAACAGCTCCCACTGCATTCTCACTTCCATCACACATAAGTTCAAAAGGTAAACTCCAATCAGGAGACTGAACTATAGGTGCAGTGATTAGTTTCTCCTTCAAGGTCTTAAAAGCAGTCAAGCAATCTACATCAAAGCTAAATGTCACATCCTTATGAAGAAGATTACATAAAGGTCTTGCTATTTTAGAGAAGTCCTTAATAAACCTTCTATAAAAACCAGCATGACCAAGAAAACTCCTTACTGCCTTAATTGTTTTGGGTGGCGGTAGATTTGCTATCACAGAAACCTTAGCCTTATCTACTTCTATTCCTGCTCTAGATACTTTGTGTCCTAGGACAATTCCTTCCTGAACCATGAAATGACACTTTTCCCAGTTAAGAACTAGGTTAGTGTCCTCACATCTCTGCAAAATTTTTGACAAATTTTTTAAAGAATCTTCAAAGTCAGTTCCATGAACAGTAAAATCATCCATAAACACCTCAATGCATTTTTCAAAAAAATCAGAGAAAATACTCATCATGCATCTTTGAAAAGTAGCAGGAGCATTACATAATCCAAAAGGCATTCTTCTATAAGCAAATGTTCCATATGGGCAAGTAAAAGTTGTTTTCTCATGATCTTCACCAGCAATAACTATTTGATTATAACCAGAATAACCATCTAAGAAGCTGTAAAATAGTTTACCTGACAGTCTTTCTAACATTTGATCAATAAAAGGTAAAGGAAAATGATCTTTTCTTTGGCAGTGTTTAATTTTCTGTAATCAATGCAAACTCTCCAACCAGTTACTGGTCTTGTTGCTACTTCATCACCATGTTCATTAGTCACAATGCAAATCCCACCTTTTTTGGGTACAACTTGTGTTGGACTTACCCATTTACTATCAAAGATAGGATAGATTATACCTGCATCAAGTAGCTTGATTACCTCCTTCTTGACAACTTCCTGCATTGGTGGATTTAACCTCCTTTGTGGTTGTCTGGATGGTTTGTATTCATCCTCTATCAGAATCCTATGCATACAAATGTGTGGACTGATGCCTTTGATATCTGCTATAGTCCAGGCAATTGCTTGAATATGATTTTTAAGAGTACCTACTAGAGCTTGTTCTTGTTCTTCACTCAGTTTGGATGAAATTATTACCGGAAGCTTCTTTTTGTCTGCCAAAAAGGCATACTTAAGATGTTCTGGTAATACTTTAAGTTCAAGCTCAGGTGGGTTTTCTATTGATGGAATTAATTTGCTTCGAGTTTGCACTTCCATCTTTAAATCAGATTCTTCTTTAGAAAGATCTGTTTTATCGATGTCATCCTCAGATTGCTCTGAAGATGAAATATCCTCACTTTCTCATCTATCCTTGATTTCACCAGTCTCAGCGAATCTGATCGCACACAAGTAAGCAAAAGTAGCATCTTCAGCATTTGTGAGTGGGGTGAGATCGTTCTCAATTACATCAGTGGTAAAGAGATTATAGTAATCAAAAAGATTTCCCCCCTCGATACTACTAGAATCTAATCCCTTTCCAGCTACATTGTTTTCAAAAGCATTAAAAGGATATGTTGACATATTCATCATGTCGAAAGTAACTTCCTGGTCATCAACATGAAGTTTTACTATGCCATTCTTTGCATCAATCATAGCTCCTGCAATTACCAGGAAAGGCCTTCCTAGTATAATAGGAATCCTGACATTTTCATCGATATCAAGAATGACAAAGTCAGCTGGAAAGCAAAGGCCTCCTGTCTTTACTAAAACATCTTCTATTTCTTTCGGACTCAGATTAAGCCTTTGACAACTCGAGGTCACTTCTAAATCATCTCATATTCATCTGAACTTGAAGTTGTTCTTTTTATTACTCTGAATCAAACTGGTCTTATGACCCTATGTTGGATGTCCTCTAAAAGAAATGAAAAAGCAAGTATTTAAATCTATCATCCAATGTTTTCATAAGACTAGTATCCTCAGAGTAATTCCTTCAAGTATTTATAAGAAGTAATAGTCCTGTAAGTATATCAAGATGAAATTGCTATTCAAAATCCTTGACTTATCCGGACCACTAAGATTCATATAGATGCTCTAGCTTGAGAAATCTCTGTAAACAATTCCAAATACCCATGATTTAACTCAGGATCAGTAGATTGTAGGAAGAATATTTTAATCTCCTACCCATAGCATATAGTGGTAACTATAAAACTATGAACCCTGGAAATTAATCTTCCTAAAACTCTGCTAATTATTAGGACAAAAGATGATTTTTGAAACATCCTTCCCTTTTAAACGACAGGTACTAAATGTCCAACTAAAGAACAAGTTTGTTCTCCATTAACCTGAGTAAATAATGATTGAGAAAACTTATATCATCATCTTTCTCACTGTACTAATGAAGATAGTAATATGAATTACAGATATGAACTATGAGTCTGTAATTATGAAGTAAGATTACTCATCATAGACTGGGAAATATCCCAAAATATTACCTGTATAGGTAGTAATATATGTGTAAAGAAACGATGAGGGTTCTGAGTCCTCTTAATCAAAATGCTAGGGTGTTTCCAAAATATACGCTGGAAACTAGACAGAATTAGGAAATAACTTTC
The DNA here is from genome assembly GCA_030278955.1 of Hygrophila difformis. Lineage (NCBI taxonomy): Eukaryota > Viridiplantae > Streptophyta > Magnoliopsida > Lamiales > Acanthaceae > Hygrophila > Hygrophila difformis. The sequence continues at coordinate 18,169,444 of JAOANR010000002.1, read as the reverse complement.
CTATGAAAAAGATTTGAGAAGTAATTCTGCAAAATAAGTGTCCAAAATAGCTCGCAGTAATTACTTTGGGTTTCAAACTATGAACATTCAAATTTTCCGCACGCTATGTCTGTACAGCGTGGAGGGAGTTAATATTCAAAGAATGTTCCTCAGATTTTATTTATACAAAGAACTAAATGCCTCGCAATAATTTCTGTATGAATGCGGCGAGGTATCCAATTCCTACTTATAAGATAGGGGTTATATATGTATAAAAAGTAAAAGTGAGTATTTGATGCCCTAAAAGATGTGTATCAATTCTGGTGCTATCATAGATTGGTTTTCTCGCTTTGTCAGAATGACATCGCGAGAGTATTAAAATAGCCTTTCTTTAAACAAAGGTCTCTGGATGTATCCTCGCATCATCTTTTAGGATGAAGCGTGGCTTTATCCTTATGTGAAGTAAATGATTACGTTTTATAACCGTCATAACTACCTTCTGTGATTTCTGTTCAGAAAGTAATGAATACAGAACCTTTCACATCCAAATTCATGAACTTAGAGTTATTAATTCTTAAAGATTATCATGCAATGATTAACACTGCATGGGTCTCTAGGATCCTTTTGAAGTTCTGAACATTAATCTCTGTGATTTCTTCCAAATTTGCAATCAAAATATAATATCAACAGAAAATCGGATGAATTCACAATTCCGCCAGTTCATACCTAACTCATTTACAATATTCAAACTTCTTGTGTAATTAGAACGAACAAATTACGAGTTTAAGATATGGAGGTATTGTAATCTTCGAGAATCAAATTATCGATGTGATGCAGATTCCAAAAATGAACATTGTAATTGAGGTTTATATTTCTCTGAAACAGAATTGAGAAATGAGAATTGAAACCAGAAAGATAAGAAATACACGATTTGATAACCGATCATTCTTCATGTATCTTGAATAACAAAGAATTAAAAACGAATACACCTGGAAATTTGATTGCAGTCAGAATAATGCAAAGGTGAACGAAGAAGTCGGAAGTTTAGAAGATGATCGTCGTAATGGATGAACGTGAATTCCAATAGCAACTCTGCTTCCAGGGTATCCTCAAACTAATCTACTGAAAACTATCTTGAGGAAAATCTACTGCGAAATTGAATTACGAATCTGAAGAACTGAAAGTAAATTGCAGTGAAAATTAAACCCCTAGCTAACCTACCTACTGAATTCTAAAAATGGACTGGAGAGTAAAATTGAGCTATTCTCTTCAATCTCCCGCCTGTTGAGCTGATCCCCCAAGGGTCCTATTTATAGATGGGCGTTGTAACTGCTTCAGCCTTGGATGATAACCGCTCGCATCAGAATAGCTCTCCTCTCGCTTTGTCCAGTTCCTTCAAAGCGAGAGTCAGAAATGTAATCATCTTTCTTGACAAGGCGATGTCCCACAGTTTCTCCAAAGAGTTTGCTTCTCGCCATAATATCTAAAGCTTTCTGTCTTGTACAGATTTTCTTTCCTCGCGATGTCAAACAATTATCGCGTGGACTTCAGCGTCTGAACATTTTCCTTAGATCTTTTCCTGGTTTCGAATGTAAGTCCTCGCACCATTCCTTCTCTTTCCTCGCTATGTCTTTTTCCATTTCCCGCTGCTTTCCAGCTTAACTTCCTGCTGAATGACAATGCGTGAATCAGTTCAATAAAAACATAGCGTGCGAGACTTGTAATGAAAACTTAGAATTTCAAGCCATTTTCAGTGTAATTCCAACTTCTTCACAATCTTAGTTCTTCTTCCACCTTTTCTAATCTTCCATGATTATTCATTAAAAACTAATGGAATTAAGAACAAAAGATCATCATTAAGACACTAAATTGGACGCAAATGACAGTCATAAAAGACTGTCATCATGAATCGCTCATCTGTGAAAGTAAAAAAGGGTGCTAAAGAAACCTATTTTACAGATTAACTTCCGAGGAGAAGTACTCGGAAGTTTACTCGATAAAAAATTACAGAAACCGGGTTTTATAACTTTCAACCCAGTTCAAAATTAGCGAGTAGGTGTACTTTTCTTCTTACTCGGAAGTTTGCCGCCTTATTTCTTCTACCCGGTCTTGTGCTTGTATTCAAGTACTACAAACCGGATTTAATAAATTCCAGCCCCGGTTCAAAATTAGCGAGTACACGTACTTCTATACTTACTCGGAATATTTTCGTTAAATTTCCCGCGATCCGCAATTCGTTTTTCCGAGAACATCTACTCGGATATTGGGTCCCGAGTACTTGTACTTGGCGTTGTACTCGAAAATGTGCGAGTATTTCCACGGTCCTCGGTAAGAGTACTCGGAGAACGAGTTTTTTCTTGTAGTGAATTGACCACGGTAGGTACACTAATCTTATTTTGGAAGCAGTCATAGTGAGTGGGGGTGTAAATGAGACTGATAGGCTCGTGAATTGTTCGAGCTTGGCTCGGTCAAAATTTGGTTCAAGCTCGACTCGAAATGGCTCGGTTCGAGCTCGAGCTCAGCTCGTAACGCACATGATCTCAAGCCGAGCCAACCACTATTCGGCTCGAAATCTTGATAATAAGCTCGATTTATTTTTATACATATATTTATTTATTATTAAATATAGAAATTATATATAATATTAAAAGTATAGTATTATTATTGTTTATATCTTTTAATTTTTAAATTAAAAATATTTTATTAATTAAATACATATTTTTAAAATTATTTTAATATGTAGATTAAATTAAATATAATTAAATATTTACAATGTATTAAATATAATTTCTTTTATATATTATGTGAGGATGAAAATGATACTAGTTCGAGCTCGCCTCGACTTGGTCAAAGTTCGGTCAATGCTCGGCTCGAAGTAGCTCGGTTAACGCTCCGCTCGGTCAAAGCTCGACTCGAATTCTTATGAGCTCAAGCCGAGCTTACCACTATTCGGCTCTGCTCGGCTCATTTACAACCCTAATAGTGAGTTGTTAATCTTATTTTCCTCGCCAGTTTCGTCGCCTCTTTCCTCGCCAAATTCCTCACTTAAATCGTCGCCTTTTTCCTCGCCCCATTCCTCGCTAACTTTCTCGCCCCCAGGCGACAACATGCTCGACAAGCGTCGGTAGGCCACCAGCAACTAGGCGACGACACAATTTCGTCGCCTAATGCTTGAGACGACGACATAGGCGACGAAATCATGTCGTTGCCTCACGGAGATTTTTTTGTAGTGATAGATGGATTCCAAATGCGTTCATCTGGATAATATTGTCTAATTCTAATCACAAACTACCATAGGCTACTTGTTCAGCTTGCAGAGAATCAAGATACTTATACGTTGTCACGATCTAACATAGAACATCGAGTGGTTGTGGAAGGATTGAACAATTTATGAAGATTTATTAAATGTTGAATTTGGTTGAATAATTGTGTAACTGGCATTTCCAATTGCAGTGAACAACTATTGGATCATATGGTTCAGCATGCTAACTAAACCCCAATTTAATATCATGCAAAATTTTGAATTCAGATTAATTTCAGAAATTCTGAATTCCTAATTTAATTTGAAATGCAAATGAAATTGAAACTATTAGAATTCGAAACTGAAATTTAATAGAATTCTTAAGCTCAAAATTTAGAAAGAATCAAGTTTCGAATTCTAATTATGTGTGAATTAAGTTTCTTATTTTTGCTGGGTATGTTAGCCACACTTGGAAATTCATACAAAAGTATTTTAATTTTTCAAGGAGGAGAAGACAATGATGTGATGTAAAAATTTAAGATGTTATAGTTCCTTTTGCACCTTGCATGAAGTAGCAAAATAAATGACAAATTAAAATATATATAATGCAATAAAATATAGGACTGGAATTGCAATAATTTCAAATCGTAGTGGTAGCCTTTTTAAGTTTATGCTTGTTTCTCTTGTATGTGAAGTATTAATTGTGTGCTTTATGTGAAAATACAATGTGTGTCTTTTTTCATGTTTCTCTATGTGTGTAGAGATTCGAAGTAAGAGTTTCCCCTTGTTCAATAATAGATTTGGTGACCGTTCCTCTGTGGAAGGAAACATATGTATAGGTTAACTTGAGATTAAGCCATGAATCGGAAGACAGCTTGGATTGGATTGATGGGAGTTTCTTGAGGCCCGGAGTGTTTGTTTTCTTGGAAGCTTGATCATAGGGAAATATATGGTTTGTTAGAGAAGGCAGGAATGGAAAAAAAGTCCAAATCATCCCACAACTTTCGTCTGTTTCTCAAATGGTTCTATAATTGTGCAGTTCACTTAATACATCTAATATATTTGCTAATCATCACCAAAATCATCCTATTCAAGGTTAATGATCTCCCAGGTTGACATGTCGTGAGGATTAACAGTTTAATTATGGGACCATTTGAGAAACGTACGGAAGTTTAATTATGGGACCATTTAATTATTCTCTTTCCTCTCCATTCTCTTTCTTGTCCATTAGCGAAGTAAACACTAGTTCTCCATTCACAGCTTCAAAAAAAGCTTCGATGTTGGTCCAATCTTCATTGTTCACCACCTCAATCATGCTAAACCTTCAAATTTCTTTACTCTTAATGTTTCCCCCAAAAAACCGTACATGTAACAAGACCGATCTGCGAATGGAACCCTAGATCCAGTTTCGCAACTTTTTCTTCCTCCTTCCTCAAGCTTTCTGCTTCCCTCTTCCTGGTTTGAAGTCTAGGCATTTGCCAACATGGGTAATTGGTCGATTGCATTATTTAGTCCTTAATCCATCAAGCTCCTAGTTACATTTCCTATTTTCCGGTGTCGAAGACGGTAAATTGTTTGATTACCCACTCTTTTCAAATTTATCGGCACGGTGGTACTCTCAGCTTGGTACTCTCACTTTGTTGTTATTTATTGTTAGGCCTCCCAGTTTAGATCGAACCCCCTTTTTTTTCCTTCCCTAAAATCGATTCTTTCATCGGTTGATGCTAGGGAAAGTTCCTATGTGGAGGAGGCGGCATTGTCGCATTCGGAGAAGAAATATCAGCAACATTTTTCTGCAACCTCGGCTTCCAAAATGTAATGGGATTGGTGAAACCTGCACTTACTAGAGAAGAGATCTACTCACAGGCCTCGTCTCTCAGAAACGCATTACCCATCTCTAAGGCTTTCTAATCGGTACCAGCCCAAAACCAGGAAGCCATGGTCCCAAGAATCTGCTTTCAGCGTCTTTTCCGTTAAAATTTGTTTGGTCAGTTGGTTTTATATAATGATGTGAAAGTTAAGTGTTTCAACAATGATAGTATAACAATAGAATTGGCAAGAACATAAGGGCATCTTTGTGTGATTGTGTTTACTAGATTAATTATTGATCTCATAAATGTGTTAAGCAATGACTTGAGAATTGTTCAATTACAATAGTTATTGTTAAGAGTAGATCCGTATTTAGTTCGGGAAGACTTTACTTCTGAATCGTTTCTAGATTGATTTGGCTATAAGACTTTACAATCTGCAGAAAAAATTACCTTTTCAATTTCTAAATTTGGCTTGGCTGGCAGACTTGAGTTCTGGTAATTTTCATTGGATTGAATAGGTTCTGTAAGTTTTATGTTCTGAATATTTATGTTCAATTAAAATAGATACTAGATTAACTTTGATGGAAGACTTTAATTCTAAATTCATATGTCGTATTATCAGTTTATGCAAAGATTAGCTCAGAATTTGATTTTAGTGTTGAATTTCAGTTTTTTAGTTTGATTTCCTGTGAATTATTGGTGAAAGAATGTTTAAGATGGGGAAGCTATTCATTTTATAATGTGTTAGCTTATTTTGAACTGTGGCTTGTTTATGAGTGAGTTATTACAACTCATGGCTTGTGCTTGGCTATTTAAGGATTTTAAATTATGTTTTGCTCGTAACCGCACGAGTATAAGAACTAGATTTTCACTGATAACTTGACAAGCTATAGTTGGAGCTGTTATGTTCTCTAGTTGAATTAGGTGAGCTCACGGTTCATTTATGTTCTATCATATATTCATATTGTATAAGATATTACATTTTTTTCATACTTATGAATCCAGGAAATTTATTTAACTTTATGCACTGTAAAATAGCATAACCTATGGAACCAGAGAACAATGGGATTGACTTGAACAAGATGCCTTATTTATGTGCAGATTGCAAAGGTATTCTTTTTAATTTTTTTTTAATGTAGTGGGAAATGATAGTTTATAACGACTTTCTTTTATATTCTAATTTGTCATTGTATTTATTTATTGTGAAATATGCAGCATATCTTGAATTATCTCCAAAGAATGAGGACGTATACCTCACACCCGAGCCTTCACCTTCACGAAAACAGAAACTTCAAGTCCCTGACACTCCAGTAGAGGTGTACTCTAGCTATACAATACTTGTGTCATTAGTCGTCCAAAAACCCTTGGGGATAAACATTATGGAAATCTGAATTGAAAGCTTCTCGGATTTGTTAAGAGTCTGCTACCACATGTTTTTACAAGTAAATGCTCCAACAAATTCAGAGGTTAATAAAGATGTTTCCACTTCTATAAAATGTTCACATGCTAGTTTTGATTACGAATTGAAATTTCCAAGCATTACTCATTGTATCAAGCATACTTATGCTCAAAAGTGATTATCATCATATAAAGTTTTCCAACTTAGCATCACAAAAGACCATTTCTCAAAAAGTGTCTCTTTTGGGTTTGCTAAGCATAACATCTACAACATTTGTTTTCATAGCAAATCTGCAAAGCCTTGCATTTCATTTAGATTCCTATAATACTCATCCAAGAATTGAAAAACAATATTGATGTCTTCTTCTTCAACCTTGGCAACAGTCCTGCATTGTCTAACTTCCTTTTGCCCTTGTGTGGGTTCTTGTAGTTGTTTCTCCCTCCATGCTTAAGAATCTCAGTCATTACATATTGCAAATGTGGCCATGTATAGTTAAGCAATTTTGGGTCAAAATCATTGTATGCATCTTCCACAACTTTAACCAACTCCTCCACATTTTTTGGAAAATGTTGATGTTGTATGGACTGGATTGCCCTAAAGAACCCAAGGTCAAGTATATTCAAGTCTGGAGATTGAGGAGGCCGATACATAATTTCAATATCGAAACCTTCCGGATGTGCCGCCTCATTGAACTCATTATCTTCGGGTTGAATGTGAGGCTTTGCGTTGTCTTGTTGTATGACAATTCGCTTTGATGCATTTGGTGGCCACTTGGCTCTAATTGTTGGTAACACTTGACTGAGCATTTTTTGTCTGATTACTTCTCGAGTAACTCTCTGAATTGTTTTTACTTCCGGTGTCCCTCTTCTTCTATTGCTGCTATTTCTTTGTGCTAGGACAATCTCTGTAAATGGAAATATTCCAATTTTTCCATCCCAAATAACATCACCTGATCCATTTGTAATGGACTTCCAACAACTGCTAGAAATATTAACTTTGGCACAAAATGCTTGTCCTGTGTTTCTCTGTACGGTTCATCCTCATTTGGTGCAAGATAAAATTTCATGGTTTCTTTATTCAAATAGAACCACTTCTCATCCATATGCACATAATTATAAAAACCCTCAAAACATGCTTTTGCCTGCAATGTCCTAGGAATTATGTGTTTCAATATCCATAAAAGTCTCTGTACTTTATGATACGTATATAATTTTGATTTGATTGCATTTGAATGAGGCCTAAGCTCTCCCCTTTGAACCATGGAATACACAAGTGATGAACTAACTTTCAAGTGAACTGCCATTGTTCGTATTGATGTTCTTTTGTTCACAGGAATAGCTTTAATAACATCTTCATCAATGACTTTACGTCGTCTCCCACTGTTGACCTTTTTACTGTCAACATTCACCAAATTATCACTTCTTTTTTGCACCAATGCATCACTCCACAAGTTACTAATTGTGTGCCAACAACAATTGAACTCATTGGCAGTTTCTTTGATAATGCCCCTAGGTAGTTGATCTTTTTCATTTGATGCAAAAGATAATTTCTGAAAAATAGCTCTTCTTTGGGGATTTGTCAAGTTATCACATTTGCGCCTGATCAATGATTCACTTTCTAAAACTACATTTTGATTTACTGGACATGCAGTAGGTGTACTAACATAAGGTTTGTTCAGCATGGGAAGCATCACTATATGTGCCTAAATTTTCTAAATGTTGTTTGCAGAAGATGAATCTATTCTAGAACCAACATCAACACTTCTTTCAAAAAGGAAATCAACAGAAGAAGGAGAATATGTACCGGCATCAACATCCACACTTGAATCTGTTGAAAAAGTTCCTAATGCAACAAACTCTGCAGCCCCCTATTCACTAACACCAAATTCAGCAGCCTGTTCTGATTCCAAGAAATCAAGATTAAATTGAAGAAGTTCTTCTTCACAAATGTCTTCCCAGTAGAGAGTAGACATGGGAGTTTTTTGGCAAAATGTATTGTTGATGTTATCTATACTCAAATTTGGTTCCTTTAATATCTCAGACTTTTTGGGGGGAATAGGGTCATTTTCATTTGGTGGGAAATTTTTAGTTTTTGGATCTACTTTTTGGCTCCTCCAGGGAACTTTCATAGTACAGAAAGCACTTTTTGTATTGTACTTTGTTGACTCCAGGTGACTTTTTTAACAAAACTATTAAGTATGTTTATTAGATGCTTAAAAATCCCACATTGGCCTTTGTATATTCGGAAAGGGAGAGGATAGATAAAAACAGAGGGAGTATATCTTTAAATATCTAATAAATGCAATTCACAAGTCACGATTCAGAATTCTAAATCAGAAGTCTCAAATATAAATAACCACAACAAGAAAAAGTTCAATTGGCGATGGAAATTTTGCGTCGCCGAGGCCCAAAATTCCGTCGATGGAGAGGTCGGCGACGGAATCCGCGACGGAAATCATTCCGTCGCCATATTTTTGCTGCAAATTGAAGTGCGACAGAAAAAGTGGTGGTTGCCGCCATCTGCGACGGAAATGGATTCCACCGCCGATGACCGTGACCGAAATTCTGTCGTGGATAGAGTCGCCAGTTACGGGCCAGAATGCAAATTTTTTATTGTTTTCGGAGACCGAAATTTTCCGTCGCCGAAGGTAAAAAAATAAAAAATCAAAATATTCCCTGCATTTCAAAATGTCCCCTAAAAATGACCCCTACATGCTAGTCAACTATTTTAAGCAACGCATCCATATGATATTATATTCACAACTCAACTCAAATCACATTCTCGTCACCATCCATTTACAAAGAAAACAAGCAAATTCAATACATCTACTATCCAAACATATCTACCAAGTCAAATAAGAAAGCATAAACTTAAAAACTACAATTTGCATTTTTCTGTAAGCTCTAGATCTCGTATGGAATCCTGAAAGATAATGGCTCGAAATTAGCAAATCCAATTTGATTGAGAGATAGTAAAAAATTAACAAATACCATAATCTCAAATAAAACAAAAACAAAGACACAACTTTAATCTTTTCCTCTAAAAAACAAGTATAATGAATTAATGATAACTGGCCAAAATGATGAAAATTAACTCCAACAGTTTCTTCAGGTTTCTTCAAATTGTGTAGATGCTTTATGTAAGATAACTGGCCAAAAAATATTGTTGCGTTGTGATTTGCTAAACAAGAAATTCTTGTTGATTGCTCACTGTGGTGTACACATATAACATATTCCAGGTTTCAGAAATACAACATAGATGACAAAGAGTGGACAAATTACTAACACTGGAATGTATTGGCAAAAAGTGAACAAATCCCATTTTTATAACAGCAGCGACAATGTATGCCTCCATAAGCGGCCGGCCACAACCTCCATAAATCATAAAGTACATGTTAAAGTCCATTTGTAATAAAATATGGAATGTAGCCCCAAAGCAAAAACAAGTACCAAATCACATATGTGACACTTATCTACAGTATGAAGTTCAATATAATTATAGTTTCAACCCAAAAGAAAAGGTGGCATACAGAACTTGTTCAAGACTTAATTATTATGATATAATCACATAACATCTATAATGATAATTAAAAAATATCTAATGCCCTTCATAGAAATGAAGACCCAAAAGAATGCAAAACATAATATTAACAGCCATGAAGAAACAAATAAAAGATAATGAGAAAGATCATTGGAAAAATTACTAACAAAGAGAACAATTAAGTTTTAAAGACAGATATTAATATTATATCTACCTCATATGAAAAAAAAATAGAGAAATTTACAAAAAGTGTAACACCCCGAAATTCATCCTCATAAGGTTTCAGAATGTTACCGCCACACTTGTCAGTCAGGCTCGCCCTGTGGCTAACTTAATTGACAAGTGCTACGGCTAAATATAAATTTTTGTAGTATGAACTTTAAAAATAATTGCCAATTTTATAAAATATAGACATAAGAAAATTTAAATTACTTAATACCAGAGTCATTGTTCTTTCTCACGCGGAAGCATAAACTAAAGGCAATATATAGGACATTAATATTTAAAAGTACGTGGTTCCTTAAAGCAACAATCTTTCGATGAAAGGTAATCCCATCCCCAAATGCTCATGTCATGAGATGCAGTTTACATGTCAGCTCCAATATCTCTAAAAAGATAACACAACAACTTTTTATCAGTACAATGGTACTGAGTAAGTCAACCCGCTCCACTTTAAGAAGTGGATTTTAAAATAGTGGTTGACACTCATTTAAAAAAAATAATTTTCACCTTTTCTCTTAAAAGGATCACACACATTACCTTTAACAAAATAAATAACTTTCATTCTTACCATTGTAGCAACTATGCACAAGAGGACACCATTTTCCATACATCATATCATATCATATCATATCGATCATAAGTCATAATCAGCATGCAGCGGACTCATATACAGACACACTCCAGAGCCTCGGGTAATCCATCACAGATACACCCAAGAGTATAGACTCATACATGCAACAACGTCGTTTTGGCACAATTTATCAACAATGTCGTCTTGGCATATTTAGAGGGGGAGGCCCCGCAAGACACATCCCTAGGGCATTAGCCCTCTATCAAGTATGACATCTTACTCAAGTTAATAGTGCACAATGGATTTAAAAGAGTTTTCCACAATTTTCCACATAATATCCTCTTTAAAAGAGTTTTCAACAATCTCAAGGGAGTAACCTCATAACAAGGGCATTCAATAATGCCAAATATCATTTCAACATTTAACTCCCATATCAATATCTCATAAATATCAAAATATCATTTCATGGATCTCAAAATCCAACAATTTCTCATTTGGACCAAAAATCAAGTCCAACATCGCAGTTTACGCCAAGTCAGTTTAAAAATTCATATGAAAGGCGATTGCTATGAAATTTAAACTGTAGATACTCAACACATATTTGAACAAGTTTCATGTTTTACACTTTTCAAAATAAGGTATGGAAACATTTCAAAAATTGAGTTCTTTTCAGAACATGTATCTTGCCAGAAATTCAATAGTGACTCTATAATTTTCAACAGGTTTTAAAAATAGTAATTCGCGACCGAAAATTCTAAAATTTTACCACAAGGTAGATAACACATAGATAAATATTTTTCATGAAGAAACCATTTGGTTTTGAGACATTTAAGACCTTCAAAAATGTGGATTTCAAAAACACTATCATTTCTTAGATTTCAACAAAAAGAGATTTCGACCTTTCGATAAAGCGGATCCCATAACTTTTTCATATGAGCTCTAAAAATTATAAAATTTTCCAGAAACATGCTCAACTCAATAAGGAACAAGTTTTATGAAGGAACCTTTGAGGGATAATGAACCAAAATAGTTTAAAAAGATGGATCTTTACGTAAACGAAAAACTGACAGATTTTAGTATAATGGGGAAATTCTAATTTTGTACTCTTAAAACATGGATTAGGATCTCCAAAACTTGAAGTAGAGAGTGTTAACTTACTGAATTGATGTATAAGAGCAAGAAGATTCAAAGATAATGGCTGTTATAACAGAAGATTCGCACCACAAATTACGGGTTTCACTGAAATTCGACAAATAGAGGAAAATCAATTTATAATATAAAAATAAAAGATTTAGATCTCTAAGATACAAGTTTACAAGGAGGATATCTTACTAACCAAGTGTTAAGAAGAGTTAGAACTCTAGAATGATGAAGGTTGCCAAGCCTACAAAACTCCACAATCCTTATGATATGCTCACTATGTGGGAGAACTTTGAGGAATAGAATGAGTAGTGAATTTGGCTAATGAGATGGATGAGATTGGTGTGTTTGAATGCTAGAAACTCCCTCTATTTATAGGCTAAGATTTGAACAATTGAACATGACACATTGTGAGAGTGATTACAACCTCACCAATCATCCAATTAAGTGTGTCTTGAGCAATAATGGCTTGAGTATTTGTATCCACTCATTTGGTCCTTATAGCCTAACAAAGAGGCTATTAATTTGGGAGGCTATTAATTTTGACCATCATGTTGTCTATTAACATAATGGTTTGCCTATTATGGATGCTATTAATCTTGGTGGGTTCAAGAGATAATTGATCACCTTTCTTTGCTAGCCATTCATCCAAGACACTTGTTAATCATGTTGATTTTTCATCTATTTGTTTAGGAAGACAATTTCTTGCAATTGCTTTTAACCTTATATATGTGTAAGTAGTGTATCATGAAAATGATTGAAGTATTAGCTTGTCTACAAAAATCATTATTCTTGCCATTATTTAGTGGCATGCATTTATACTAAATGAGTTGGATATGATAATATAATATTTACTTATTTATTTCCAGTATTGTATTTATATTAATGTGCTTTCAAAAAGATAATAATAATATACATGCATGGTTTTATTTTATTCATAACAATACTCAAACCACAAAGTCTTCATGTCATCATCAAATAAAAATTATAATCTATGAATATATTTTCTTATATATAAAAGTTAATTCTCATAGATTCACATAAAAACTCATACTTTTATTTTCATAAAAATTTATTCCATAATGAATATCAAAATACTTAAAATATTCACATACTATCCTCATAATAATTTTCAAGACCAATGTGTATATATTTAAAAACTTATATATATAATTTAAACAATAGATTTAAAAAAAATATTCCATAAGCTATATAATTCTATTACCATTGATATTGAAATTCATATTTTTTTTTGGAAAAGACAAATTTACATATATAATTTTACAAGTGTTGTTTTGTAGAAAAAATCAATATACTAATTCTTTAAGCAAGTGTTTAAATATTTAATAAAAGTCTACTTAATGAATTAAAATTATTTTGGGTAATTTCTGTGGTATTACAATCCACCCTCCTTAAGAATCAACTTCATCCTCGAAGTTTTAATGATGAAAACTACTGTGGCAATCTAATATGTGGAATACAAGATAAAAGTTAATGAAAAAAAGTTTTCGGAGATTTTGAACATACCCTATCAAGATTGTGTCGGGTGGTTACATCCTCCTCCCCTTAAGCCTACAGTTATGTCCCCATAACTGTTATTTGGTCGTTTAAAAAGAGATTGGGGTAGCTTTGATTCATATCATCCTCTAGTTCCCATGTTGCTTCTTCCGTACCATGATTGGACAAAAGTACTTTAACAATCCGGATGGTCTTGTTCCTTGTCGTTCTTTCTTTGATGTCGAGTATTTGGATTGGATACTCTTCATAAGTTAGATCTTCTTTGAGTTCAATTACTTCCTTTTGAAGTACATGGGTTGGATCATGCACATATTTCTTTACCTGTGAAACATGGAACACATTGTGCACTCGAGATAGTTGTGGTGGTAGGGCTAGTCTATATGCCAGGGTTCCGACTCGTTCAAGAATGTCATACGGTCCAATATATCGAGGACTTAACTTTCCTCGCTTTCCAAAACGCATCATGTAACACCCCGAAATTCATCCTTATAAGCTTTCAGAATGTTACCGCCACACTTGTCAGTCAGGCTCGCCCTTTGGCTAACTTAATTGACAAGTGCTACGGTAAATATCTTCACATATATATTTTTGTAATATGGACTTTAAAAATAATTGCCAATTTTATAAAATATAGTCATAAGAAAATTTAAAGTACTTAATACCAGAGTCATTGTTCTTTCTCACGCGGAAGCATAAATTAAAGGCAATATATAAGACATTAATAATTAAAAGTACGTGGTTCCTTAAAGCAACAATCTTTTTTATGAAAGGTAATCCCATCCCCAAATGCTCATGTCATGAGATGCAGTTCACATGTCAGCTCCAATATCTGTAAAAAGATAACACAACAACTTTTTATCAGTACAATGGTACTGAGTAAGTCAACCCGCTCCACTTTAAGAAGTGGATTTTAAAATAGTGGTTGACACTTATTTAAAAAAAAAATAATTTTCACTTTTTCATTTAAAAGGATCACACACATTACCTTTAACAAAATAAGTAACTTTCATTCTTACCATTGTAGCAACTATGCACAAGAGGACACCATTTTCCATATATCATATCATATCATATCATATCGATCATAAGTCATGATCAGCATGCAGCGGACTCATACACAGACACACTCCGGAGCCTTGGGTAACCCATCACGGATACACCCAAGAGTATAGACTCATACATGCAACAACGCCGTTTTGGCACAATTTATCAACAATGTCGTCTTGGCATATTTAGAGGGGGAGGCCCCGCAAGACACATCCCTAGTGCATTAGCCCTCTATCAAGTATGACATCTTACTCAAGTTAATAGTGCACAATGGATTTAAAAGTTTTTTTCACAATTTTCCACATAATATCCTCTTTAAAAGAGTTTTCAACATTTTCACGGGAGTCACCTCATAACAAGGGCATTCAATAATGCCAAATATCATTTCAACATTTAACTCCCATATCAATATCTCATAAATATGAAAATATCATTTCATGGATCTCAAAATCCAATAATTTCTCACTTGGAACAAAAATCAAGTCCAATATCGCAGTTTACGCCAAGTCAGTTTAAAAATTCATATGAAAGGCGATTGCTATGAAATTTAAACTGTAGATACTCAACACATAGTTGAACAAGTTTCATATTTTACACTTTTCAAAATAAGTATGTAAACATTTCAAAAATCGAGTTCTTTTCAGAACATGTATTCTGCCAGAAATTCAATAGTGACTCTATAATTTTCAACAGGTTTTAAAAATAGTAATTCGCGACCAAAAATTCTAAAATTTTACCACAAGGTAGATAACACATAGATAAATATTTTTCATGAAGAAACCATTTGGTTTTGAGACATTTAAAACCTTCAAAAATGTGGATTTCAGAAAACACTATCATTTCTTAGAGTTCAACAAAAAGAGATTTCGACCTTTCGATAAAGCGGATCCCATAACTTTTTCATACAAGATCTAAAAATTATAAAATTTTCCAGAAAGATACTCAACTCAATATGGAACAAGTTTTATGAAGGAACCTTTGAGGGATAATGAACCAAAATAGTTTAAAAAGATGGATCTTTATGAAACGAAAAACTGACAGATTTTAGTATAATGAGGAAATTCTAATTTTGTACTCTTAAAACATGGATTGGGATCTCCAAAACTTGAAGTAGAGAGTGTTAACTTACTGAATTGATGTATAAGAGCAAGAAGATTCAAAGATAATGGCCGTTATAACACAAGATTCACACCACAAATTATGGGTTTCACTGAAATTCGACAAATAGAGGAAAATCAATTTATAATATAAAAATAAAAGATTTAGATCTCTAAGATAAAAGTTTATAAGGAGGATATCTTACTAACCAAGTGTTGAGAAGAGTTAGAACTCTACAATGATGAAGGTTGCCAAGCCTACAAAACTCCACAATCCTTAAGATATGCTCACTATATGGGAGAATTTTGAAGAATAGAATGGGTAGTGAATTTGGCTAATGAGATGGATGAGATTGATGTGTTTGAAGGCTAGAAACTCCCTCTATTTATAGGCTAAGATTTGAACAATTGGACATGACACATTGTGAGAGTGATTACAACCTCACGAATCATCCAATTAAGTGTGTCTTGAGCAATAATGGTTAGAGTATTTGTATCCACTCATTTGGTCCTTATAGCCTAACAAAGAGGCTATTAATTTGGGAGGCTATTAATTTTGTCCATCATGTTGTCTATTAACATAATGGTTTGCCTATTATGGAGGCTATTAATCTTGGTGGGTTCAACAGATAATTGATCACCTTTCTTTGCTAGCCATTCATCCAAGACACTTGTCAATCATGTTGATTTTTTCATCTATTTGTTTAGGAAGAAAATTTCTTGCAATTGCTTTTAACATTATATTTGTGTAAGTAGTGTATCATGAAAATGATTGAAGTATTAGCTTGTCTAGAAAAATCATTATTCTTGCCATTATTTAGTGGCATGCATTTGTACTCAATGAGTTGGATATGATAATATAATATTTATTTATTTATTTCAAGTATTGTATTTATATTAATGTGCTTTCAAAAAGATAATAATAATATACTTGCATGGTTTTATTTTATTCACAACAATACTCAAACCACAAAGTCTTCATGTCATCATTAAATAAAAATTATAATCTATGAATATATTTTCTTATATATAAAAGTTAATTCTCATAGATTCACATAAAAACTCATATTTTTATTTTTATAAAAATTTATTCCATAATGAATATGAAAATATTTAAAATATTCACATACTATCCTCATAAT
This sequence comes from Hygrophila difformis, assembly GCA_030278955.1. Lineage (NCBI taxonomy): Eukaryota > Viridiplantae > Streptophyta > Magnoliopsida > Lamiales > Acanthaceae > Hygrophila > Hygrophila difformis. The sequence continues at coordinate 18,152,737 of JAOANR010000002.1, read as the reverse complement.
AATTTTCAAGACCAATGTGTATATATATAAAAACTTATATATATAATTTAAACAATAGATTAAAAAATGTTCCATAAACTATATAATTCTATTACCCTTGATATTGAAATTCATATTTCTTTTGGAAAAGACAAATTTACATATATAATTTTACAAGTATTGTTTTGTAGAAAAAATCAATATACTAATTCTTTAAGCAAGTGTTTAATCATTTAATAAAAGTCAACTTAATGAATTAAAATTATTTCGGGTAATTTATATGGTATTACACATCACTCCTTTCATAGTTGATATTTTCAGCATAACCTTATCTCCAACTTGAAATTCTAGGTCTTGTCGCCTAACATCGGCATAACTTTTCTGTCGATCTTGTGCTGCCTTCATTTTCCCTTGGATCATCTTGATCTGTTGGGACATGTCTTCAATGAGTTGCGGCCCAACCACAATAGAATTCTCACATTTTTCCCAACATAATGGGCTTCGGCACTTGCGCCCATCGAGTGCCTCAAACGGTGCCATGCCTATACTAGCATGATAGCTGTTATTGTAAGAGAACTCTATCAAAGGTAGATGGTTTTCCCAACTTCCTTTAAATTCAAGAACGCATGCTCTCAACATGTCCTACAGTGTTTGGATTGTCCTTTCTGTTTGTCCATCCATCATCGGGTGAAAAGCGGTGCT
>JAOANR010000002.1:18004318-18147104 GCA_030278955.1 Hygrophila difformis | reverse complement strand
TTTTCTAGTCCTTGCACGGGGTGCCATTCTGCTAAGGATGGTTAAGCAAGAGTGACTGAGTGAGTTTAAGTCTAAGGGATGATTATGTCCTAAAACTCGTTAGGTCATTGTATAAGGATAAGTTAACGCAGAAATGTCTAAGTTAGGAGTATGACTTTATTTAGAGATTAACCATAAGGAATGAAATAACAAGCTTTATTTCATAAATCTAGAAAATATTACATGATAGAGAATTTAAAAAGAGCACTTATGATAAGGTTAACTGACTTAGTATATCATAACAATTTTCAAAATTTAACATAGCCCATATGGGCCTTTGAAAAATATTTTGCATATTTCTTTCTCAAAATGGACTTTTTTTTTAATCCATAAACCGGAGTTAAACTGTCGCATCCCTTAGTCAAGCTCGCCTTGATGATAACTTAACCAAGAAATGCTAAGATTAGAGGGTACCACCTTCTAAGTAATTTGCCAACTAGTTAAAATATAGAGTTACAAAGTTGATTCCCAGGAAAGACTGGTAGAGCCACCGGCTGACGGGCAATGTTTAAAAACCAGACTCCTTAGACAGAATCACCTCATGCAGTTCTATATTTAACAGTTTACAAATACTTAGAGTTTAAAAATACTCTCTGATACCACTCTGTAACACCCCGAAATTCATCCTCATAAGGTTTCAGAATGTTACCGCCACACTTGTCAGTCAGGCTCGCCCTTTGGCTAACTTAATTGACAAGTGCTACGGCTAAATATAATTTTTTGTAGTATGAACTTTAAAAATAATTGCCAATTTTATAAAATATAGACATAAGAAAATTTAAAGTACTTAATACCAGAGTCATTGTTCTTTTTCACGCGGAAGCATAAACTAAAGGCAATATATAGGACATTAATATTTAAAAAGACGTGGTTCCTTAAAGCAACAATCTTTTGATGAAAGGTAATCCCATCCCCAAATGCTCATGTCGTGAGATGCAGTTCACATGTCAGCTCCAATATTTGTAAAAAGATAACACAACAACTTTTTATCAGTACAATGGTACTGAGTAAGTCAACCCGCTCCACTTTAAGAAGTGCATTTTAAAATAGTGGTTGACACTCATTTTAAAAAAAAAATAATTTTCACCTTTTCTCTTAAAAGAATCACACACATTACCTTTAACAAAATAAATAACTTTCATTCTTACCATTGTAGCAACTATGCAAAAGAGGACACCATTTTCCATATATCATATCATATCATATCATATCGATCATAAGTCATGATCAGCATGCAGCGGACTCATATACAGACACACTCCGGAGCCTCGGGTAACCCATCACGGATACACCCAAGAGTATAGACTCATACATGCAACAACGCCGTTTTGGCACAATTTATCAACAATGCCGTCTTGGCATATTTAGAGGGGGAGGCCCCGAAGACACATCCCTAGTGCATTAGCCCTCTATCAAGTATGGCATCTTACTCAAGTTAATAGTGCACAATGGATTTAAAAGAGTTTTCCACAATTTTCCACATAATATCCTCTTTAAAAGAGTTTTCAACAATCTCAAGGGAGTAACCTCATAACAAGGGCATTTAATAATGCCAAATATCATTTCAACATTTAACTCCCATATCAATATCTCATAAATATAAAAATATCATTTCATGGATCTCAAAATCCAACAATTTCTCATTTGGACCAAAAATCAAGTCCAACATCGCAGTTTACACCAAGTCAGTTTAAAAATTCATATGAAAGGCGATTGCTATGAAATTTAAACTGTAGATACTCAACACATAGTTGAACAAGTTTTATGTTTTACACTTTTCAAAATAAGGTATGGAAACATTTCAAAAATTGAGTTCTTTTCAGAACATGTATTCTGCCAGAAATTCAATAGTGACTCTATAATTTTTAATAGATTTTAAAAATAGTAATTCGCGACCAAAAATTCTAAACTTTTACCACAAGGTAGATAACACATAGATAAATATTTTTCATGAAGAAACCATTTGGTTTTGAGACATTTAAGACCTTCAAAAATGTGGATTTCAGAAACACTATCATTTCTTAGATTTCAAAAAAAAAAGAGATTTCGACCTTTCGATAAAGCGGATCCCATAACTTTTTCATATGAGTTCTAAAAATTATAAAATTTTCTAGAAAGATGCTCAACTCAATAAGGAACAAGTTTTATGAAGGAACCTTTGAGGGATAATGAACCAAAATAGTTTAAAAGGATGGATCTTTACGTAAACGAAAAACTGAAAGATTTTAGTATAATGGGAAAATTCTAATTTTGTACTCTTAAAACATTGATTGGGATCTCCAAAACTTGAAGTAGAGAGTGTTAACTTACTGAATTGATGTAATACCCGGGGTTTTTACAACGCCCAAAGAAACGAAATAAAATTTATTTCCGGGAAGAAAATAATTTATTACAATAAATTATTGCTCGGAAATGGCATGACCGATAAATTCAAAGAATTCGAACCCAAATTTTGGTCAAGTCGAAATGGGATGAAAGAGGGAAAGGAAGGCCGAAGATATTCCATGGATTTATCCCAAAAGAATTGGAATTAAATTCAAGAAGGAAAAGAGTTTTAATTCCAAGAACCCGTGAAGTCGGAAATAATTTAATTAGATAAATTATTGCATGGGAGCCAAAAGACGACGAATTCAAGCCGACGGATTCAAACTCGACGGATTCAAGATTTCGAATATAAAATTCATTGGAGTCGAAATAAATTTAAGAAAGGAATCGTAACTCGAGAACGATCTGAAAAGTCGAGCCCGAAAATGTAGAGGGTAGAAAACCGATAGAGGAAAGGAAGAAAAGACCCGACGGACCACGCGGACCGCCGAACCGGCCGGTCCGGCCCGCCCGCGCCGCCGCGCGGCCACCGCGCGGAAGGCGGAGTCGCGACTCAGGCCTGGCCATGCGTGCTCCGCGCGGGCAAAGGCGTAGGTGCGCGTCACCAGCGCGCCAGAGGTGCAGAAGGTGTAAACTTTCCTTCCATGGCGATTTTCTTGCCAAAATTAACACCCCCTTCGAGGGTAATCGGATCTCAGCCTTGGGGAAGGCTTAAGAATACCCTAGGGGCGCCCCAAACCCTAAATTTTCAGAAAAACACCTCCTACACTCCCTCAATTCCCTCTCCAAGTTCAAAACTCCTTCGACACCACTTTCCGGCGAGTATTCCGGCGACGACGGGACAACCGGGACAAGCCCCTGACTTCTAGACTCTTGGTAAGATATGGTATAATGTTTTAGTTCATCCATATGACTTAGAAACTCGAATTCTAACCACTTTTCCTTGCTACGATTTCATGTCGGAAAACGAACAAAAAGCGATCGGAGAAGTTGGCCGTTCGTCGCGACCTTAGGACGTCCGGAAATCCTTTCCAGCGACCCTATTCTCTAACTAGGTAAGTTAAGACCTTACTCACCAATTTTTGTGGTTTATTGTTGTTTAAAACTTAAGATTTAGTCACGAAACAAAAATCGGTTTTCAAAAACCCTATTTTCGTCCAATTTAAAAAACTCGCATAAAACTTGACCGTTGGGAATTCAAACCAAAAACTTTTCAACATAGATTTTGTTCCTGAGACTTTAATCTACCTTGTGTCCAAATTTCAGCCATTGACATTAAGATTTGCTATCCCAAACCGCGCCGTAAACGTTCTGTGACAAACCGAACGTTTAAAATCTTTGACAGAATTATTTGCTCGACTTTATGCATGTTTTTAACCCATTTTTAAAATGATTCAACTTTGCATTTCTAAACAAAAGTTGTAGATAATTGTGTCTAGATTATGCATGTAAAATTTCATGAATTTTGGAGTTCATTTGATATGTCAAAATGGCCGATTTTCAGAACTGTTTCAAATCAACTTTTGGTTCCGCGCGTGTACAGCGTGTTGTGGTCGACTTTTGAACATCTAAAATTCATTATTTCCAAAATCTTAAAACATGAAAGTTGTTCATTAATGTGTTGTGTATCTCCTGTAAAAATTTCGGATCAATTAGCTTTGAAATGAACTTTTAATCGGCGTCGCACGAACCTGTGACGAAATCCATTTTTGAGACAGAAATTATCTTTTGTAAAGAACTCGAATTTTGACTCACTTCGAAACCTTATTTCCAAAAACTTAAAACATGAAAGTTGTTTGTGTGTGTGTTTTTGAGCTACTGTGTAAATTTCAGAATTTTTGGTGTAAAGATGAATTTTTAATTAAGAAAGGCGTAAACTGCGTCAAATCGGATTTTCCGAACTTGAGAAAACTCGAACTACGAAACGCGATATCGAACATTTTGATAACATTGAAATACGAACTTTCGAAAAATCCCGTTCACTAGGCTGAGCCAATCTTCATGCTATCATTATCTTTGAGACTGCCTCGTTAGTGGTCTCCTTACTATGCCAAAACGGCAGTTGTGCACATGGCCTGCCAAATCGGCAGTGAGAAATACACGGCCTGCCCGAGTGGCATGAAACCGCTTGAAAGGCCTGTCAAATGACAGTTGATATACATGCCTGTCAAATTGACAGTAGATACACACGGCTTGCCGGAATGGCAATCGAGATACATGGCTAGCCAAAACGGCAGTCAATACTAATATGGTTGCGGCCGCCGGTTCACCGGCTAACTGATTATGACACTTGAGATTGCCTCGTTAGTGATCTCCCTTGTGTGGTGTCCTCTTCTTAGTTGCGGGATAAAACTTAAAAGACTTGTGTGCGTATTTAATTAAGCTGCAATTATTTATCACGTTTTTAAATTATGCTTCTAAATTACGTTTTTAAACTACGCTTTTAAAATTTCGCTTTTAAATTAGGACCTTAAATTATGTATTCTCGTCTTGAATAAATTAATCATGTTTTTCCGCTGCAAGTAAACTATGAATTTTAAATTAATTTCGTGACGCATGAAAAGTGTGATTTTAATTAAACACATGTAACCCCTTAAATTGTTTTGTTAGGGATTAACTTACTCAGTATTTTATATACTGATAAAACCCGTTGTTCATTTTTCTATTACAGAGTACGGAACATGATCATGCATCGGGGAATCACTTTGGGCATTTAATTATTTGTTTTACATGGCTTGCATGCGGGCTTGTTAACCCGAGTTTTGGCCATGTCGGCCCTGTATTTTAATTTCCGCTGCAACTTATTATTTTTGTTATCATGTATGGATGATAGTACATTATTATTTTTAAGTAATTCCGGACTTGCTTTTAAAACTTTTTCCAACACCTATAGCCTTGCATCTCTTTAGCAAGCTCGGAGAAACCGTGTCTTGCTAGGGAGGTGTGGCGGTGGCACCCCGGCCTGGGTTATCAAATCCGGGGTGTTACAATTGATGTATAAGAGCAAGAAGATTCAAAGATAATGGCCGTTATAACACAAGATTCGCACCACAAATTACGGGTTTCACTGAAATTCGATAAATAGAGGAAAATCAATTTATAATATAAAAATAAAAGATTTAGATCTCTAAGATACAAGTTTACAAAGATGATATCTTACTAACCAAGTGTTGAGAAGAGTTAGAACTCTAGAATGATGAAGGTTGCCAAGCCTACAAAACTCCACAATCCTTAAGATATGCTCACTATGTGGGAGAACTTTGAGGAATAGAATGGGTAGTGAATTTGGCTAATGAGATGGATGAGATTGGTGTGTTTGAAGGCTAGAAACTCCCTCTATTTATAGGCTAAGATTTGAACAATTGAACATGACACATTGTGAGAGTGATTACAACCTCACCAATCATCCAATTAATTGTGTCTTGAGCAATAATGGTTTGAGTATTTGTATCCACTCATTTGGTCCTTATAGCCTAACAAAGAGGCTATTAATTTGGGAGGCTATTAATTTTGCCCATCACATTGTCTATTAACATAATGGTTTGCCTATTATGGAGGCTATTAATCTTGGTGGGTTCAAGAGATAATGAATCACCTTTCTTTGCTAGCCATTCATCCAAGACACTTGTTAATCATGTAGATTTTACATCTATTTGTTTAGGAAGACAATTTCTTGCAATTGCTTTTAACCTTATATTTGTGTAAGTAGTGTATCATGAAAATGATTGAAGTATTAGCTTGTCTACAAAAATCATTATTCTTGCCATTATTTAGTGGCATGCATTTATACTCAATGAGTTGGATATGATAATATAATATTTATTTATTTATTTCCAGTATTGTATTTATATTAATGTGCTTTCAAAAAGATAATAATAATATACATGCATGGTTTTATTTTATTCATAACAATACTCAAACCACAAAGTCTTCATGTCATCATCAAATAAAAATTATAATCTATGAATATAGTGTCTTATATATAAAAGTTAATTCTCATAGATTCACATAAAAACTCATACTTTTATTTTTATAAAAATTTATTCCATAATGAATATTAAAATACTTAAAATATTCACATACTATCCTCATAATAATTTTCAAGACCAATGTGTATATATTTAAAAACTTATATATATAATTTAAACAATAGATTTAAAAAAAATATTCCATAAGCTATATAATTCTATTACCATTGATATTGAAATTCATATTTTTTTTGCAAAAGACAAATTTACATATATAATTTTACAAGTGTTGTTTTGTAGAAAAAATCAATATACTAATTCTTTAAGCAAGTGTTTAAATATTTAATAAAAGTCTACTTAATGAATTAAAATTATTTTGGGTAATTTATGTGGTATTACAATCCACCCTCCTTAAGAATCAACTTCGTCCTCGAAGTTTTAATGATGAAAACTACTGTGGCAATCTAATATGTGGAATACAAGATAAAAGTTAATGAAAAAAAGTTTTCGGAGATTTTGAACATATCCTATCAAGATTGTGTCGGGTGGTTACAAAAAGACACCTCTCCAAGCATAGACAGCAAGTGGCTGCAATAAATCAAAACCCAAAACATGGTTAGTTTCATTAACCATAGGGACGTTAGATTGCATAAGAGAAGGAATGGGCACATTCTAAAGAACACATGACCCCCCAGCTTTAGTACTTCCCCCTTTGTTTCATTCTAAAAGGTTTTGCCTTTTTCTTCACTTGAACAAAAAGATAAAATCACATACTACTCAACGAAGGTAACACTCATAATAAAAATAAACATACACAAGTAAGATAAGGTTCACTCACCTTAAATATACACCATCTCCAAGATTCAATATGATTTTTTATCTTCTTCATCAACATTGTAAAAATAAGCATGTCATTCATAAGATTGCAGATGAGCTAACAATTTTTAAACAAAAAGAATTAGGGCCACCATATGTTAACTCAGGAAAGATAAGTTTTTCCACGCCCAAAGTTTCGGCCCCATCGATAGAAAGTTCATGGCCTTTCTCTTGATGATGGCACATGGTGTACTAATCAATATGTCCTCAAGCATTCTGTTAAAGAATTCTTTAGGGGTTTGTTTACGGATGAGGGGATGGCAGAAGAATCCTCTCCTCTACCGTGCCTTAAGCCTATATCTGAAGCAGATCCTGATTTTGAGTCGGGGCCTGTACAGCCGCATGAAGTCCTCAATGCTCTTAAGCAATTTAGGCCCCTTGCGGCGCCGGGCCTAGATGGATTCCCACTGGAGTTTTATAAAAAACATTGGCCGACTTTCGGTGAGGATGTCATTGATATGGTGCGAAAGGCTTTTCATACTGGTTTTATTCCTTCGGCTTTGACACAGGCTTGTATATGCTTGATTCCGAAGATTTCACCGCCTGGTAATGTGAGAAACTTTCGACCAATCACTCTCTGCTCGGTGGCCTATAAATTTATTTCTAAACTGATTGTGAATCGTTTAAGGCCAGTGTGAGAGAAGTACATCTCGCCATTACAATCTGCATTTCTGCTCGAGCGGGGGACTATGGATAATTCAATTATTTTGCAAGAAATGATTGACTCTCTATCAAGGGTGAACTCTCGGACCAATGCCATTATCCTCAAGGTTGACATGGCGAAAGCCTATGATAGTGTCAGTCCTTTCTCCATGAGTGGGTCGAACAGATGGCTTTGCCGGATTCCATGTGTAGACTCATCATGGCTTGTGTTACTTCGCCTGAATATTCCATATTATGGAATGGTGAGCCGCTGGAGTTCTTTCGGCCTCATAGGGGCCTCCGGCAGGGAGATCCCCTATCGCCATACTTGTTTAATATTGTTACGGAGAGGTTTTCTGTTACCATTGAGCAGCAAGTCGTGCAGGGCCATTGGAAGCTGATGTCTCTCTCGCCTGGTGGTAGGGGAATTTCTCATCTACTCTTCGCGGATGATCTAATTCTCTGCACCATGGTGGATGAGGAAAGTATCCACTGTCTTGCCAATACATTGGAGCTGTTTGCCTATGCGACTGGGCTACGGATCAACCATGAGAAATCCAATGCACCAGTGTGCGTCAATTCGAGTGAGCGCGAATGGCTGACCTCCACCACTTCAATTCCTTTCACCAATAACTTAGGGAAGTATCTGGGATTCCCTCTACATATTGAACGCATGAGCAGTTGAGCATATGATTTTATCGTTGAAAATATTATTAAGCGGATCACCCATTGGGCTACGCGGCTGCTTAATAAGTCCGAAAGAGCTACGTTGGCACGCCATGTCTTGGCCTCTATCCCAGCGTATTACATGCAGTTAACGTGATTACCTCGAAGTCTCTGTGATAAGATTGACCAGCGGATTCGGAACTTTATTTGGAATGATAGGTTGGGGCGTGGAATTAATTTGGTGGGATGTGATCGTCTTGCTCGGCCAAAGAGTTGTGGTGGCTTGGGACTCCGGAAGGCCAGACTTATTAATACAACTCTGTTGGGAAAACTGGCTTCTGATTTATTCATGGGAAAAGATAAACTATGGTGTGTTTTTTTTCGTGCTAAATATTGCTCAGAGGCTGGTCATTTCACACTCCCCCATCAGTCTGGATCTTTGATATGGAGGGGCCTTTGCAAAGTTCCTAAACAGTTGGATGGATGCTTTTCTTTCAAACTGGGGAATGGTGCTAGCTCTTTCTGGTTTTCGCCTTGGCTTAAGGGTGAACCACTGTCGACGTTTGTGCCACATATTGCTGATTCAGATCTATGCTTGCAAGTGAAAGATGTAGTGCAGGATAGGGTTATTTAGTCCATTCTCCCACAATCTGTCCAAATGGACATTCAGGCTATACCTCCTCCGTGCCTTCATTTGTTCGTGGATGATGGATGGGCATGGAAGGGGAGTATAGATGGATGTTATACGGCTGCCTCAGGGTACTCTATTATTCTTGGTGATGATAATGAGGGGAGCTGGACATGGATATGGGATACTAAGCTGCCGGAGCGACTATGTTTTCTTCTTTGGCTTATTGCTTGGGAGGGGATTCCTAGCAATGCCCTGCAGTACAGTCGTCGTATGGCCTCCTCTCCACTTTGTTTGTTCTTGTGCAATTGGTCCGCTCAAGTTTTGCGATCTCTGGACGTGCTCATTCCCAATTATTTGAACTCACTTGATAGGCCAAATGTACGACGGTGGCTCCGTGGTATGTCTCAACACTTTGGAGGTATTTTCTTAGCAGGAATATGGAATATTTGGAAGAAGAGGTGTTTGAGGGTGTTCCAAGGCAGGTGCACTTCCCATCACTCCCTGCTGCGCCAAATTCTGCAGGAAGAGATCTCCTGGAACATGCTCAGGTGAAGACCAGAACCCTATATGGTCTCCAAATGGCTGTGGAGCAGGGTGTCAATGAGGTTTGTTGTGTGAGTGATTCGCAAGAGACCTTGCGACTTATCAATGGCAGGAAGTCTAAGACACACTGGCTGGGCATCTATCTAGCCATAATTGATGATTTGCGACACTCCTTCAATGTTTGCCGATTCCAGCATATATTGCATGAGGGCAATGTTGTGGCTGATTATCTTGCTAAAAGGGGGGTTGAGGATGAATTATTTTTCACGACTTCGGCCTTCCCTCCCGATGAACTGCGACCTATCTTGATGGCAGATGTGGCAGGCAATTGGTTCCCGGGGGCTTGCTGAGTTTATCGGAAACTCTTGACTTTAATTTTACTGTTTTTGTTTTTTGCTTTTTATTTTCCCTTATCTACCCGGTACTGGCTGCGAGGTGAAAAAAAGCTGCGAAAGGAATTGAAGAGAGTTTTAGAACTAAAGCAATTCATGTGCATGATGATTGTTGAATACGCCGATAATGTAACCAATGTAAGACAAGAAAATAGATACTGCAATGAAATAACCACCTCATCTCAAATAATAATCATATCAAAATTACTAACAAGAATTATTTATAGTGGTGGTTCTATCAAGAGGTGTCAAGACGGGCTGGTGGGGCGACACGAGCCAGCCCACTATTACGCGGGTTTAAACGGGCTTGCCCCGGGGGGGTGCTGGAATTACCTCAGCCCAGCCCAGCCCACCGGCAATTTGCGGGCCAGGCGGACTAGCCCGCGATTTTTTTAATTAATTAATAAATTTAATTTTTTATTTTATAATATTTTATTCATTCAAAATTAAATAAATTATCTAATTTAAAACAAAAAATAATTTTGAAAAATTAAAATGACTTCTTTTTTTTTGTTTAAGCTAAATAATACTATTAATTTACAATAAGTTTATAGTGGATATTTGATATATATCTTTCTAATTTTTTTCTTTTTAATAGTGTGTAGGGGTATTCTCCAATGTATCCGAGAACTTGAACAAGAAAAGATTTTTCATAACTGTGTATGTGAGGATAATATATTCTAGGTAAATGAAGACAAAAAATATCTACAACCAAAATTCTTGTTAGTAGACAGTCATATACCACAATGGACACCGTTTAAAAAGAGACTTGAAATGACAAACCTCAATAAGGTTTTCGAACGTACCTTGGTTGGCTTGTGTGTAGTCATTATGATTTTGATAAAAAGACAGAATCATTTTGCACTCAAACGGATTACACATTGTAAGTTATAGGAGTAATATTGATTTATTCTCTAAATTTTAGTTGTTGTATTTTGGTTGTAAATTTAATTTCAGGCGAGACTTGCATGACCACCTGTTTTTACTAAGTCTAAAAGAACAAGAAATGATGTCAGTGGTGTAATGATCTATTTTGAATCTATATATACACGAATGCAATGACATTATATTTTATTCTCAGAATAAATAAGTAAGTAATTCATATATATACATCATCGTCTATATTGACTATGTTTGTTAAATCTATTATAATAAAAAAACTGTTGTCTATGAACAGTGATCTGTGAGTGAAAACCTCCCTTATGAACAGTATTTTTACTTATGAACAGTATGGGCCCTTGTGAACAGTAATCTCTGAAGAGGCCAATAAAAAAAAAATTAGATAACATTTTTCCAAAAAATTCAGTTTGCATGTATTTGAATTGGTAAAAGATTACAAGCGGCAAAAAATTCAAATTTCAAAATTTGAAACTTTAAAAACAGTTTGTCTATATAAGTACATTCATTTCTGAAAGAACTTTGAAGAGATTTCAATTATATGCTCCCATCAGCAACCAAATTTCATCCAATGTCACATGCTTACAGGTAAGCTTCACATTCTTCTTTGTATATTTACTTTTTACACATTATATACATGAGTGACCATTTCCAAAATATGCAAATTGCTCATAGACAATGGTCCCATGGAAGCAATTCAAAGACATCCTACCAACTTCTGCAATGGAAATAAGATGCAAGTTCGAAGTACAACAGAAATGATAAAGCAAGTATTCACACAATTTTTCAAGATAACAAGTACAAAATGTTGTAGGAACTACTTTCTATCATCTGTCAAGATGTTGCACATTTGTAGGAAAAAAGTTGTAAAGTAGAGGTGATGGTTTCACCTATAGAACAGTTTTGTGGTGTGCTTTTCATTTTGAATCATTTAAAAATGAATGATTTAGATGTGAGCAAATGGTTAATGAACATATGTATGGTTGATGTATGAATGGTTTACAAAAAAATAAAGGTGTGCCCATAAAAACAGTCCATGCACTAAATCCTTTAAATATGATTACAAGTTGAATATGCATGCTTAGAAAAAGGTAAACAAAACTAAAAACACAAAATTATCACAATGGAAGACAATTCATGCTTAGAAAATGTGAATACAACTGCAAACAATCAATTCAATAAAGTAACATGAATGTAATCAACAGATATACATATATATGTATTGTTTAGTCATATAAAATATAATGTTGACAATTCAACAATGCAGTTGGAGTGAAAATAGAAAAGTCTCCCAACATGTATAAAAAAGTTGACTGAGAGAGTTATCATTATGAATCGAGGTAGACCCATACATAGAAGATTAAGCAGGACCCCATAAAAGAAATCTATACAGAGTTATACTAGATTATCAAAAATTTTAACACAAAAGGAAAAAATATAAATCTGAGCACAATAATTCTTCTATTTACTGCGAAACACCATTTAGGGGGTGAGAAAGGACCGAATATAATAGATCTATAAAAATTTGAAAATCAAATAAATAAACAACTAAAAAGTTGTAGGAATCACATCCTATCACGTTTCCGTGACAAAGGTGGAGTTCGAAAATTTCTAGATTTTTCCAAGAGATGCTAAATCAATTTTTCCAAAGAAATGGCAAAGGTGGAGTTTGAAAATTTATAGATTTATGTCATATATATTTTCCGCGACTGCTTACCAACCGTAGTTGCTACACTCCGGCAAGGATTTTGACAACTCGGCCACAAATCTAAATAGTGAAATCTATTCGAAAAAAAAATGATTGAGAAATACAAAAAAAAAAAAAAAAATTTGTGGAACTTCAGTAAGTATAATGGTATCCAAGCCGCTATTTCTTAAGCACTTCCGACTAACGCCATTGATTTCACGCTCCGTTGTTGGTCCACACGATCAGCACTCCCGATTAACACCATTGATTGGTGAAGTCAAACTGTGTAACGGAAAAACCTCGAAGACAATCAACAATAGAAGAAAAACTACACGAACCCTAGATTTAAAAAACACTAAATCTCAAAGAAAAAACTATAGGAAATTCGTGCATTTAGAACCAACGCAAGATCCAAACAGAACGCATGACTGAAAAATTGTATGGAAGACTCGGATGGATGGTGAGAAACTTTTCTGAGATTTTAGGGTTCGCAATAAGAATTTTGCAGGAAGGGGTAAACTTTGATTTGTGTTATATCTGAAAAGCCTGCCAAATTGCTTTGGAATGGGTAAAGTTTTTGCACTATCCATTGTAATGGAAGGATCGAGAATGAGCAAATACGTCGACGTTTCTCCTCGGGCGGTGCTCCAAAAGGCGTAGGAGATGGCTTCGTGGGATATTTTCATTGGTTCTGAAATAATGACCCGGATTATGGTCTTGATCAGAATTGACCTATGGATGCGGGTCTACTAACAATATCTTTGGGGGAGATTTAATCAAACATTTAGTTTTATTTATTTCTCAACAAAAATTGTTTCTGTGTGTTTAGAGAATATTGAAATTTGACCTATATTGTTTAATAGTAATTGTTGAACACGTTTAGCAAAAAAAATAATTGTTGAACACTAACAAATTCCAAAAATATATATATACTTCATATACACACAATATATATACACATTTTCCCAATAATCAAAGAAATTATTAATTATATTTTGTTTGATTAGACGACCAATCGGTTAATTACATTATTGTGTTCAATAAAGGAGATCAATAATTTAGATTGTAAATAAAACAATTTTTTTCTAAAAAAAAAACTATGTAGATTGTTTAAAAATTCCTCAAGTATTTACATTTAAAAAATAATCTATATTTAAAATATAGATATATGTAAATTGTTTAAGCAAGAGATTATTTAATTAATATTTTTGTTTGATTTACACACTTTTGGGCTCAAAATACAATTGGTTATAAGTTTTAGGGATTGATGAAAGAAGTTTTATTTTAATTATTGTAATATTGCATTCAGTCCTATAATTCTTCAGAAAAGTTTTATACCACGTGGGTGTTTCTTCCAGATTTTGTTCGTAATGATATGGTAACAGATGCGGATGGTACCTGGTTTTCCATGGAGTAACCTGGCGGGTGATCTTTCTTCCTTTTGATGTTTTTTTATTTTTATTTTGTTTTTCTCCTTATTTCCTGGCTTCGGCTTCGCAAAAAATAATTATGATGATGAAAAAAATTGATCCACGTTGTTAAGCTTCGTGAGTTATTTATATAGTACTATAAACAAATGATTTGTATCTCACAATACATTAAAAAACATAATATATAACTCTAATTGTTGTTTAATTTGTATAGTTTCATGGTGAATGCACTATGGATTGTGTACCATTGTTTTCATCATTAAGATTAGTTGTCTAAATTGCTGGAATGCAATGCAGAAAGCAGAGTGTATTATGATAACATTTTCTTATACACTATTGCCCTTCATTTCAAGGAAGACAAAATTCCCTATTATAAAAATCTCTTATGTCATGATATTCAATAAATGCGTTATCAACCATTGTTCAAAATTGCTTTGTTTATTATCAATCATATTTTTAGTTGTAAGTTTCTTAAAGTTACAAATCAACATGGTTTGAAAATGCTGTGTACAATAAAGTACTTCAACATTTATATATAACAATTACTATTTATATTCATAATATTTATTTGTATGGATAACAATTATTATTTAATGCAATATTTATTTATGTGATATTAAGCACATTGGGGTGGATGCTATTTCGTAATCGCCAAGGGACTATAATAATATTTCAATGTTTTTTAATTTTCAGAGAAATGGCATTATGCGAATTGTATTCTGTCTACTTATCACATCCCGCCCATTCGGGCGGGGATAATACTAGTAATTAAAAATTTTAGAGTTTGAAGTTAATAGTATAAACCAATTCTAAATTATGATAATTGGGATAACCGTGTTTGATATTAAAGTTTTTAATTAATTTTAAAAAATCTAAAAGTTGGGAAGGGTAATTGACATGGATGTCCGGACCAATCCGAAAAATCAACCGGATCAAGATCTAAGTGGGCTTAGACTAATTAAGTTGAAGAATACAAGCATTGGCCCAATTGGATTAAAAGCCCAACAAGAAAAGGATAAACATGGCCCAGCAAGACAGAACGCGAGTCCATCCTGAGTTAGAAATCAAGGATCAGCAAGGAATAACGCGGAACCATCTCGCGTTAGAGACCTAGGCTCAATAAAAGATTACGCAGCACCATCCTGCGTTTTCCTCTCTTCGTCGTTGGAAACTCCCCTTCCCCAACGTGACAATCGCCGTTTCGCCGCCGTTCGCTTCGCCGTCATCCCCTCGCCGGCGACCACCAGCTCCCACATCGACCGAACCCTATCTCCGACCATAGCTTCATCGTCAACAGGAAGCTCCATTCAAACTCGGCCACCGGAAAACGATCGTCGCCGCTCCAGTCATCTCCATCATCCCGTCATCCAGCCGGCAGCCCCGCTGACTCATCTTCTCAGGCCATCACTCCCATCTTTGGCCACCTATGCGGCTGCTGCTCACCATCTCCACCTTCGTCCCTCCGTGACCGTCATCATCTCCGAGGCTCCAGTCACCATTGTCGATGGCCTTGAATTGCAGAAAACACTCAATTTATTCTCCGGTGAGCCTCCACGTTCCCGAGCTGCTGCTGCTGCTACATTCCTCCGGCCTCTCCAACTCATTTCGATCACCTTCTTTAATTTTCCGGCCACCCCGAAAATCGTAACATCGTCGAAGAAGAAAATCCCGATTCGCCGCTGCAATTTCCATTCCAGCCAAGATTCATTCCGGCCACCTCCGTTCAAGTCCAGTCACCATTCCCGAGCTATCTACCAACCTCCGGCCACCTCTGCCCGCGCCACGGCCATCGTGGGTCGGCCCTTTTCCAACTCCGGCAAGCCCTCGGTCTCCGGTTGTCTTCTTCACAAGGTCCGGCAGCTCGTGTCACCATTCCATCTCCATCACAAACAACTACTACTATACGACGCGGTCCTCCAAGCTACGACGCAGTCCTCCAAGCTTACGATGCCAAGCTCGCGGGGCGTCGTCCATTTTGTTAAGCGTCGTCCGCCCCTTTTTGGTGAAGCGTGGTCCCTCTCCAAAGTGTCTCCAATTGCATTCCTTTGCTTCAACAAATGGGAGCTCTCGGGACTACAACTCCAGGAAGAACAACACTTCGGCAGCGGTTATATTCACACTATTATAGTTAGGGCACACATATTTGTAGATAAAATCTCATATAAACTTATGATTGGGCACTCTTTTAATATGGTTAGGGGCACACACAAATATGATTAGGGCACATATAATAAATCGATTAGGGCACTCTCATGTGGGCACACAATTTACAAATTATTTCTTCCCTCCCTCTCTTCCTTTCTTCCTCGGTGAAACAAAACAAAACCCAAAACCCTACTTTTCTTATTGCATTTTTATATTCATATTATACTTCATGGATATGAACATGAACGACGATCAAAACCATGGTGAGCAATACAGAGATGATATAATGGAAGAACAGTACATAGAACCCGTAAGTATTTTGACATTGCTGTGTGCGTCGATTTTTCTACATTTGAATGCAATATTGTTGTGCGTCGAGTTTTTGATTTGTTTTGATGAAAGAACCAACGGCCAATGCCATCCCACAGCCTTAAAGTAAGAACGGCCACTACTGGCCGGAAGGAGTGAAATGTAAACGGCAAGCACTGACCGCTTTGATTAAGAGATGGCCGGCCAGTGCTGGCCGATTCTCTCGAAAGAGGAACGGCCATTACTGGCCGTTCTTTCCTTTTTTTTTCCTGCTTCGTGCTTCTCTTAATCTGTTTAATTCTTTTCCTTGTTTTCTTTATTGTAGCTCAATTGCGTACCATCAAGCGATGAGGGTGTTGCCCACGAAAGGAATGAATTGAGTTTGGATGTTATATGTGACTACTCCCACCTATTTTCCACAGAGAAAGAGTTTGATAGTAGGGACAGTTTGGTTGATCATGTGAAGGAGATTGCAATAGCCCATCAAATGAAAGTTGTTGTTCAGAGGTCGAACATGGAAACCCAAACAAAAAAGGGTCGGGTTTTCATAGGATGCGAACGAGGAGGGGAGTATAGGAAGCATAAAACTAAAAAGAATAGATTCGATCCTTCGGTTGATGAAGTGAAGAGTGATCCGGAAAAATCCATTAAAAAAGGGATGTGGGAACCCGAAAATGTGGCTGCCAGTTCTTAATAAGAGGCCAACAAAAAAAGATCAAGGGACATTGGGAGCTGACTGTTATGAGTGGTGTGCACAATCATCCTCTTGCCAACTATCTCGAGGGGCATCCGTATGTAGGGAGATTGACGAAGAAGGAGGAAGAGCTTGTAGTGCTTGTCAAAAATGAGAGTGCCAGTGAAAAATATCCATGAGCAACTACGAGAGAAATTCCCAAGGAACGTCTCAACCATGAGGACGATATACAATGCGAGGGCGAAAAATAGAGTGATTGAGCGGGCCGGTAGATCTGAAATGCAATATCTGTTGGGCAAGTTAAAGGAGCATGGCTACTACTTTGTTTTTAGGAGATGTGAGTCTAGTGGGGAGGTCACAGACCTATTCTTTGCACATCCAAGGAGCATTGAAATATTGAAAGCCTTCCCGAAAGTGTTGGCTATGGATTGTACATACAAGACGAACAAGTACCGGATGCCCCTCTTTGAGATTGTAGGAGTGACTTCCACTGACAAGACATTCTGTGTTGCATGTGCCTACTTTAAGGCAGAGAAAGTAGATAATTACACGTGGGCGTTGGGTAGTCTGAGGGCTTTAATGGATGATGACTGTTTGCCTTCGGTTATTATAACAGACAGGGAGAAGGCATTGATGAATGCAATTGATCGAATTTTTCCTACCACGGTTCACATGCTATGTAAGTGGCACATTGATAGGAATGTGATGGCAAACTGCAAAAAACTGTTTGCTGAGGCTGAACAATGGAATTTATTTTACATATCTTGGAATGAATTGGTGGCGGTTGACAGTGAACATTCATTCAAACAGAAATGGATCCGATTTCAGGCACAGTTTTGTGATTGGCCGGCGGCAGTGCAGTACGTTGAGAAACAATGGTTGGAGCCATACGGTCCAAAGTTTCTGGCATGCCACACCAACAAAATTATGCACTATGGGAACACAACCACGAACAGGTATTATAATGTTGTTTGTAATTATAAATGGTTGGATTTTGATATAGTCAAACTTAAACCATGAGCTCTTTTGTTATTCTTTTTTAAAATTAACAGGGCAGAGGGGCAACACTCAGCGTTGAAACGTCAGTTGCGATCCAGTTTGGGAAATTTTGAAACTTGCTGGGCACATTTTCATACACTGATGGAGACATGTCATGTAGCACTGAAGGATTCTTTTGAGAAGAGTCATGGTTCTCTGGCAGTCAAGTTTCATACTATTACTTTCAAGCTGCTTCGGGGTCTTGTGTCGGATGCAGCCATGACACAAATAGATGCACAGCTGACGAAATTGAAAGATGGTGTTATTGATATAGATGATTGCGGATGTTTGATGCGCACCACATGTGGACTGCCCTGTGCCCACGAGTTATCCGAATATGTAACAAAGGGCATGCCAGTTCCATTAGAGTTGATTGATGATTTCTGGCGGAAATTGGATATAAACCCTCGCGTACGTGATGCAGAGCCCCGAGTTCAGATTCAGAACAAGTTTGATGAGTTCATTTCCAAAGCACAACAGTTGTTCCGGGAATCAAACCCGACGGAGCAAGAGATGTTTCTTAGGAGGCTAATGGAGGCAGTGAATCCTAATGTCACGTCCCTCACAGCCCCCAGCACCACCGTACGCACCCGAGGCAGACAATCCACATCATCGAAGAAAAAGGCGGCATCTACGAAGAGGGACCCGAGTGCATTTGAGTTGCCGGCTACCATGGTTGACAGTTGCTCCCCAGCCCAGCCTCCCATGTATACAGTTGGTCCAGTAGTGCCAACTCTGATGTTCACGACTTCTAAGAGACAAATGATGAAAAAGGTAAGTTTTATTGTGAATTATCCATCATTCTATATTTTACATACACTTGAATCAATTTTACATAGTCAATATTTTACAGATTCCACCTGTGCCACGTGGTCGATCAGATGCAATACCATTCATTGATAGGCTACCGCAACATTTTAGAATGTACATCCAGAGTGTAAAGAATGTGGTAGGTGATGGTCATTGTGGATTTCGTGCTGTTGCCGATCTTTTGAACTATGGTGAGGGATCGTGGAGGACGATCAGAACGCATCTCATGGAGGAATTGGACACTCATTCGAGTCTTTATAGGGATGTGTTTCTGCAGCAGGAGGGACGTGTTGAGTATATAATGAATGTGTTGAATTGTTTCACGGATACTGAACCCATAGACAATTGGTTTTGTTTACCTGAAATGTGGCATCTTGTGGCATCTTACTATAACGTGGCACTTGCATGTCTCTCAAACGACATCTCTGTGACTTATTTGCCTCTGCGCAGGGGTGTAGATACGAATGCAAAGGTTATTTGCTTGGGTCTCATAAATGGAAACCATTTCATACAGGTAAAACTCATATTGAGTTGTTATATTTTTTTTTTTACAATAACAATTTATGACTTATTCTGATTGCTAATGCAAGTGCATGTATCTTCCAACTCCCCACTCCCCCCTATCGTGCACCCTTGGAGAACATATCGGACAGTGGAGGCCGAAACATGGGCAATATTTTTTAAGAGTCGGTTTGATGCTTATGCTATTGCAAGATCTGATGGAAGAACGAGTACTCAAAGTGTGAATATTTTAGAATGATAATAATTTAGATGATGTTGTACATGAGCAATATTTTGTTTGAGTCATTGTGGATTTGATGATGTACATGAGCAATATTTTGTTTCAGTCATTGTGGATTTGATGTTGTGCTTGGGCAATTTTGTTTCAGTCATTGTGGAACAGATTCATTTAGCATCAGATCTAAAAAAAATAATTTCTGCAGCACGGCCGGCCAGTTATGGCCGGCCATGCACTTATATGGACGGCCATTGGTGGCCGTCCATATCAACAAGGAAACGGCCGGTTAAGGCCGTTTCTACTGAAGTTAATTTCGCCTAAGATGGAACAGCCACTCTTGGCCGTTCCTCACCTATTGCGAACGGCCAGGAGTGGCCGCTCCTCAAGCCATACACACGGCCAATAGTGGCCGTCCCTTCTGTGTAAAAAGAAAAATCTTGTCTGTATTGTGTTACTTCTCCAAATCTAAGACCATTAACCAGAAACATTAACAAAAATGTGCAATAACCAAATGTATTTCATTAACCAGAAACCTCAACAAAGATGTGCGTAAATGTCAATCACGAAAACATTATAGGCGGCATCTAAATGGTCAAAATGTTCTACACAATTCAAAAAATAATACATTCATCGTCCCGAAGGACCAGATACACCGCGTCGCTCACGCACCCTACCAGACCCTGAAGGACCAACCTGAGCCCCAGAGGACGATGCCCCATGTCGCTGTGATGGACCAGCACCACCATCGTCCCGAAGCGTGATATATGTGTACTGCAATGCACTGCCAAGCTCTTCAACAGTACATTCATCAGGTGTGGTCTCATACCGCTCCACGTAGGGCTGCAGGTACCCACACACCATAGAGATGCGAGCATACGGGTCCACCATGTGATGTGCGTAAGCAGGAAGTTCGACGGCTGCCCGCGGGGGACAAAGAGAAGGTCGACAGTGTGTCCGATACCACTCCATATACGAGTCATCGCACTCCCATGGTGGTACCGCCAATCGACCTTGTCGCTCCTCGGGGAGTACATGGGTCTCCCAATCATCAAAAAAGTCAGCGTAAGCAGCAAAAGAAGCCCGTGTCCGAGCTGTGGGGCCCGCACTCCAATCAAGTCGATATGCATAAGGTATACGGGGGATGGTCTGAACATATCCGAACTGGCGTAAGACCCTGTCCGGCAAATATGGCTCAACTATGTCCCCGGCGGATATCAATCCTTTGAAGAATGTAATCTCGGGACGGGGAGAGAACTGTCTCACGGTGCTATAGGGATCCCATACAACCTTAATATAGAATATCATTTATAATTAGGTAGATGCAAAATGGAATAATAAGTAGAATCAATAAAAATGTCATACCTCGCCTGAAGTGTGCCCATCAATGCGTGCACGCATAGCCTGTATGCGTTCCAATGTTGGTCCCTCCTGTCTCGTCCGTCCCGCCCATCGAGTGGCCAATTCGTATCGAGCCTCGAATGCAGGATTGGGTGAAGGACGTGGGAGCGTCGGAAAATGCTCGTAAATCCATGCCTGTAACAACAACAATAAAATGATTTAGTGTTAAACAAGTTATGGTTAGAGCTTTAGTTATTACTATGTAATTCAAATTGGTACCTCGAGAAGAGTGGTGAAGCCACAAAACTGTCTGGTGGATGCACGACATGCTGCACCCATCTGATGATAGAGATAAGCAAGAACAGTTGTACCCCATGCGTAAGTCCTGAAACGCACCATATCCCGTAAATAATCCATCCAATACAGCTGCACCGAATCCCCACTCTTGTCGGGCAATAGTGTGGTGCCAAATAGGTACATAATATGAGCTCTGACACAACCGAGCTGTCTATCAGGATCAAGCGATGTCATGTCGTCCATAAAGTAATCCTTCAACCATTTCATGGTCACCGACACCCCAAAGTTGCCACTCATCCCTTCCACAGCAGCCTGCAGTGGAATCCGAAAAAAGTGAGCAACATCAGCGGCGGATATCCTCTCTGACCTCTCCGGTAGTGCCACAGCATCGCCAACAACCACTAGTCCTGTAAGGTAGTGCACGTCCTCTAGGGTGATAGTCATCTCCCCGAATGGCATATGAAAGCTATTAGTCTCTGCATGCCACCGCTCAATGAAGGCCTGAATCAGTGTCTTGTTCGGGTGCAAGTATGAGGCCCGTTTCATATTAAGCAGGCCGGTACCCATCAGAAAGCGCCTGGTTCCCCTGGTGGTTTCATCCGCTCGGAAGTCCCACGACTTAAATTTCGGGACGTGGTTATGTATCTTCATTGGCTGTCTCTCCTCGCCCCGGAGTATCGCACAGGCAATGTGCGACTCCCACTTAGTTAATAATGGCAACTCCTGATCATGGCCGGACCCACTACCCGACTCTTATCTGATCCACTGCCCGACTCTGACTCTTGCTCTGATCCAGACTCTTCTGCATCTGATTCTGTGGGAGGAGATGGTGGTGGTGGAGGGGGCTCTGGTATGGCCAAAATATGTCCGGTAGCCTCGTCATATGCAGCCCGACGCTGTCGTCTGTATGAGGCCGTCTGTCGTACACAGACACCTGACGGAGTAGCATAACAAAATATATTAATATATGATAAAAGAATACATAAAAGAACAAGGAAAAAATACAAAAGGAATACAGAAAAGGAATACAGAAGATTTTTTTTTTTAAAAAAAAGGCGTGGCCGGCCAGTACTGGTCAGCCACTGTACTGAGCGAACGGCCATATATGGTCGTTCGCTCCCTCCCCCAAACGTCCAGTAGTGGACGTTCTCAAACGAGCGGCCATGGACAACCATGGCCGTTACTGTAATGAAAGAAACTAAAACAAAAAAAAGAGGAACGTCCAGATCTGGACGTTCCTCCTATGGCCTGGCCGGCCATTGATGGCCGGCCACTTCATCCAACCAACGGCCAAAACTGGCCGGATACCCTATCATATTCTACATTATACGAACCCTAAACCTTCTATTCACTTCCCTATATACGAAATCAACCAGAAATCAACCAGAAATCAACCATACTCCATTCTCAAAACTAAACTAAATCCATTCTCAAAACTAACACAGAACACACTCAAGAACATAGAATCAAATTCTTTGAATAGATCTGAAAAAAAAAAAAAACGAAAATTACCTTCTCCACCGTCTCCACCGCCACGCTCGCCGCCGCCGCCGCCGCGACCGCCGCCACCACCACGTGCTCTTCCTCCTCGCGTCCTTGGCATTTTTTTGGACAGATTTGGATTCCTCGTCTCGTTCTCTCAACTCTCTCGTTCTCTCAACTCTCTCTCTCAACTCTTCCGATTGTGTGTGTCTGTGTGTGTCGATTTTGTGTGTGGTAGTTGTGTGTTGATTTTGTGTGTGTATGTTGAGTAAGTCGAGGAAAAAATAGTCCCGGACTCCTGTGTTTTGTGTGTTATGTCTTGAAGGGTTGAAGGGTAGAATGGGTAGAAATTTAAGGTGTGTGTGTGTGTGAAATAAAATAGGGAGTGTATATAACCGGACCCCAACACTTCAAGCTTATGCCCTCCTCGACTCGAAGACCCGGCTCCTCCTTCGCATAGTCTCGAAATGGAATTTGAATTGCTGTTACGACGAGAACCGCTTTTCCTCCATTGTCCAGCGTCGTAACCAATTCCCTGAGGGACTACGTCGTCCTCAACACTTAGCTAGGCTTGTTTAATTAGTTTGATGGGTTGATTAAAGCCCCTAATTAATTTTTTAGCTTAATTAATTATTGTACTTAGGGTTTGCCTATATATATGGCTTCCCCCAACTTCATTCCTCACCTTTTGAAATATTATTGAACATTTTGCTTGAGAGCATATCAATTTATTCTTGAGGTCATTTGAGAGTTTGTGGGAACCGAAAACCCTCACCTATCTTCAATCTATTGCATTTCTTTGCTTCGATCTATGGCATCAATTATTTGGTATCAGAGCCTAACAAAGAATCAATAGATCTATCAATCCAGAAACCCATAAAAATTCAATAATCCTCCAAAAACCCCAAAAATAGTTTTCTGTTTACTGTTCATCAAAAATCCGTTTTGCTCAGTCCATATTCTCTGACTTCTGAGTTCATATTCGGTTTTGTTGGATAGTTTACACTCAAAATCATATAAAGTTTGAAAAATTTGGCCAAAGGAATCATTTTCTATGAATTTTTGAAGATTTTGGCCCTATTTTCTCAAACTCTTTTGTTCTTCATCTTGTTCTTGCTTTGTTCATCCACTTCACACACCAACACTCACCATTTGGAAGCATATTCAATTTGGCAACATATTCTCCATTCCTAAGGGGTTATAATGCCCAAATTTTTCCAAATCCTTCATCTCCACCAAAAACCCCTTGAAAAACCCTAAGAACAATATATTCTGTCCACTTTTTCATTTTTCTGGTTTTTGCTCTTTGGGATTTTACCAAATCTGAATCCATATCCTTCATTCTAATCTCAAGAGCTTTCCATTGGCATAAGATCCATCCAAATCCGAGTTCGTATGCCAAAGTTATGTTCATTTGAAGATTCATGAGTGTTCTTCATGTTCTTCATCCAAAATCCAAAAATATCATATGTTTTGCTTTTTGATTCTATGATTTTGTGTTTATGTGCTTGTTTTCATGTGTTTGGATATCAATGTATGGATATAGCATCATTCCCCAAGCATTTTGAGCATTGAACACAAGTTTGGTTGAACAAGTGCCTAGTTTGCTCTCTATTTTCACAATCTGGAAGTTTGGTGTTTGTTCATTGTGGGGAATCGGGTCTGCTATAATTCAAAGGGCTTTGTTTACAAATTTTGGGTGTTAGGAATCGATTGGAAGTGGTTTCAAGACATTTGGAGTTCATTTGGTTGGTCAAATCGCAAAAACAAAATTTCTGCCACAGTGACTCCGAATCTGCAGCAAACTTTGAATGTTCATAACTTCTTGAGTTCTTTGTGTTTCTTGATGAATCTTCAACCATATTCAAGAAAATTGAGTCCTGAATCCATTGCAATTTGAATCAAGTGTTTTGGTCAAGTATTGACAAAGTTATGACCACTTTTGTACCAATTGCCCAAAAGCTGGCGGCACCATTAAACCCTAGCGCGTGAGAACAGGAACAGTACCACTTTTGCATTATTTTGTCTCCTAACTCACTCATAGTCACTATCATACTGATCCCCTTTGTCCTTGGTATCGTTGGAGGGATAAAAACCACCAAATTCACATAGTGCCAAATCTGCCAGCCTCCACAGCAATTGGGATTGAGTGTTTTGTTTGTTGGGGAATATTTCCAAGTCTTTTGAGTGCAAAGTGAGCTTCCACTATATATTTGGGTTTTCGGGCACATATATTTTTAGTGATACAATAAAGTGGATATCTGACTGGCACAATTGTTCCTCTGAACATAGTTCAAGAACACCGAGTTGAAGTTCCGCCTATTATAAAGGCATTGGAATTCCTCTCATGAGTTGTGATACCTAGCCGAGAAGCCACTTGAGTATTACGACTTTTTCCCGAGTGTTATTTTCAGTGAGCCACTTATATATTTGGGATCAATCAAGGACTTCGCCAATTTGGAAGGATTGTGAACGTTGATAGCAATCGCACTAAATCGACTTGTGCTCAATTATCATTTGCATTGCATATCACATACATATCATAGCGTTTCCTTTGATTGAGTCGAACATTTCATTTCGTATCTTGCATTGTGCGTCCCCCAATTCTTATCCCCGATCTTCCTACTCGACTCTTTGAATGAACCTCAAGAATTGAATTGTGATCGAACTCAAGTAATTCAACACTTTGAGTTTGAGAGTTAAGTGAGGAAAGAAAAGAAAAGAGAGGAGATCACCAAAAATATTTTATTTCTTTATTTTCTAACTTTATATATATATATATCTAGTTTTTCTTCTGATATGGCAGGAAATTCTGACACAGCCATGATGGATTTGCTGAGGAACCTCAATGCGAACATGCTTAGGATGAACTCTAAGTTTGATAACTTAGATCAGAAGATGAAGTCTTAGATCAGAAGATGGAAGTCCTCACTGAAAGGGTCAACCATTTGGACGAGAAATTTGACGGGATCGATGTCAAGGTTGAAAGAGTCCACACCGACATGGATCATCGCATTCACAAAGTTACTGATGACTTCGAGGGAAGATTGGACCAACTTGCCACTGATTTTGAAGAGCTTTGAATGTGCAAGTGGATCACCGTGTTGGAATTTTATTCGCGAAGATGGATGGAAAAGTCGAATTCCTTGCTGAGGAATTGGACCGGCAAACTGACGAACTGCAAGAGCACATCATAGTCTCCACCACTGAAGTTGAGCTTAAATTGGATGCGACCGCATCTTTCCTTCATAAATCTGCCAAGGACTTTGCTGCTCGACATGGTCTAAGGATAGCAGAAAGGGTTAAGCATCTTTTCAATCAAGCTGAGAAGGAACTAAGTGATACAATGGAAGATCACATCGAGAAAGTAGCGGGACAGATTGAAGGAAAACTGGAATATGAGCTAGAGCAGTTGGGTGAAAGACTTGAAATGCAGATAGCCGATCGCGCTAAAGGAATCCAGAGTGCCGATCTGATGGCCCGTTGTTCTTCAGAAATGTCGAAATTAATTGCTCAATTCAGGGAAGAATTAACTGTCTTATTTAATTCTGAAATTAATGTCTTATCTGATAAACTTACTGCAAAAATCAATTTTATTGCAGATGAGGTAGATCACAGGCTTGTGGACCCTCAACACATTTATGAGCAAGTCATGGATACTGTTGAGCAAAGACTGCGGTACAAGCTAAATGTGGAGCTTGAAGATATTTTGAAAGATGAATTTGGTCTGAAGCGAAGAAGGAGACCTCCTGATCATCTGGATCCGGAGTCATCACCACCACCTGATAAGTCTAAAGCCTTGTCCGTCCAATCGAAGACATCACTGTCTAGTGCAGAACCAACTGATGGCCAATCTGAAAAAGAACTTCCGAAATATCCGATGTAAGGAAATAGAACAGTACGAGAGTTCTATATGGAGCTTTTATGTCCAAAGGAGAAGTTTCAAGTCAAGAAAACCGAGGACCAATTGCGAACACTTTCTTGTTCGGATTAAGGGCAGACATTCTTCAAAGGTTAGGCCCGAAGAAGCCTAAGAACTTCCATCACCTGGCAGCTGTAGCCATAGACATTGACGAGGAACTGCAAGCAATCGCCAAACAGTCGGGAACCTGGCCCGAGCGACCCATCCCGAATCCTACCTGGACTGGTATCGCAACTTTTGGAAATACAGGGAAGTCTGGAGCAGGAATGAGTTCCCAATTTTACCCCTCATTTGTGATCACTCCAAGGGACGCTCCCACTCAAGAACAGAATGAGTCCCTGTCAACCGAATTCGAACAAAGGGAGAATCTCTTTCACTGTCACTGCGAGATCTTAAATAATTTAGCAACTTTAAATGTTGACAGTGGGAGCTGTACTAATATTGTCAATAATTATGTTGTTCACAGATTGCATTTGGCGACAGAGGACCACCCAAATCCATATTGTTTAAAATGGGTAAACAATAGTGGAAAATCAAAGGTCACCAAGCGTGCAAAGATCCCGATCTGCATTGGCACTTACTCCGAAGAAATTCTATGTGATGTCATTCCAATGAACACGTGCCATGTGTTACTCGGTCGCCCGTGGCTCTTTGACAAGGACGCAATTTATCAAGGAAGGGCGAACATGATAACATTCACTCATGAGGATATGAAATACATGATTAAATCACTGTCTCCAAGGACTGTCCAATTAGATCGCGCCAAGTTATCCGAAAACATACGAATCGCAGAAGAAAGGCACAGATCAAAATTGGAAGAGAAGATTAAAATGTCCAAGGCCAAGAAGAAGGAATCCGAGAAGAAAGAAGCAGAGCCCAGCTCTATCAAGCTTTGCTCATTAATTATCCCAGGATCTGCTGATGACACGCTGTGTCATGAATTTTCTAAATTTAATTCCTCAAATTTTTATGATGACATTGCGTCTAATTTGGCTAATATTTTTGCAGGTGCTGAAAAATATCAAGATGACCCATTTCTGAGAAAATTAGGTGAGATTTTTACAAATTCTGACAAATTTGATTTATCTGATAATTCTCATTATTTTTGCAGGAAATGGAAGTCACAAGCCAAGAAGGGCGTCAGTCTGGAATTCAAACTGAAAGCAGGATCAGAAGAATATATCTGCATTTCGGATCACATTTCTGATAATTTTATTGATAAATTTTGTTTTACAGAATTGATACAAAAATGCAATATTTATGGATTTTTGGTTTGTGCAGACTATGATCATCCGTTGGATCCCATTGAAATATTTTTTCCATCAGCTTTGGAGTCCAAAGCTTTTCAAGGGGGAGAGGATGACATGGATGTCCGGACCAACCCGAAAAATCAACCGGATCAAGATCTCAGTGGGCTTAGACTAATTAAGTTGAAGAATACAAGCATTCGCCCAATTGGATTAAAAGCCCAACAAGGAAAGGATAAACATGGCCCAGCAAGACAGAACGCGAGTCCATCCTGCGTTAGAAATCAAGGACACAAGGAATAACGCGAAACCATCTCGCGTTAGAGACCTAGGCTCAATAAAAGATTACGCAGCACCATCCTGCGTTAGGTTCCTCTCTTCGTCGTTGGAAACTCCCCTTCCCCAACGTGACAATCGCCGTTTCGCCGCCGTTCGCTTCGCCGTCATCCCCTCGCCGGCGACCACCAGCTCCCACATCGACCGAACCCTATCTCCGACCATAGCTTCATCGTCAACAGGAAGCTCCATTCAAACTCGGCCACCGGAAAACGATCGTCGCCGCTCCAGTCATCTCCATCATCCCGTCATCCAGCCGGCAGCCCCGCTGACTCATCTTCTCAGGCCATCACTCCCATCTTTGGCTACCTATGCGGCTGCTGCTCACCATCTCCACCTTCGTCCCTCCGTGACCGTCATCATCTCCGAGGCTCCAGTCACCATTGTCGATGGCCTTGAATTGCATAAAACACTCAATTTATTCTCCGGTGAGCCTCCACGTTCCCGAGCTGCTGCTGCTGCTACATTCCTCCGGCCTCTCCAACTCATTTCGATCACCTTCTTTAATTTTCCGGCCACCCCGAAAATCGTAACATCGTCGAAGAAGAAAATCCCGATTCGCCGCTGCAATTTCCATTCCAGCCAAGATTCATTCCGGCCACCTCCATTCAAGTCCAGTCACCATTCCCGAGCTATCTACCAACCTCCGGCCACCTCTGCCCGCGCCACGGCCATCGTGGGTCGGCCCTTTTCCAACTCCGGCAAGCCCTCGGTCTCCGGTTGTCTTCTTCACAAGGTCCGGCAGCTCGTGTCACCATTCTGTTGTTGTCCTAACAAAACTCTTGTGCAGATGACACTGTCCTGATAGCAGTTCTGGGTTTGTTGTAACTGCTTCTCGGTAACTGCTCTTTGGCAGTTTTGATCTCGCCCGCACAACAGTCTTTTAATCGATCATTAATTCTACTCAGATATATATTCCCTGTGATTAGATCGATTGTTAGTATTAGTAGAGTTGTAATTCATTGTGTGAGATATTATTCCTTGAGAATAGTTTTGTTTTCTCTCCAAGATTTCATAGAGTTCTTTCTAGAGAGTTTTTAGAGTCTTGATGGTTCGTTCTTCATCGAATGGGATTCTGTGATCAATCATCAAGATCGTGCTTCACATTGCTTCAATTGGCATCGCCGAATTGAAGAAATCTTTTCTCAATCAAGTTTAGGAGGTTGATCCTCTCTGAAGGATCGAAAGGAGCAACTCAGTGTGTCTTCTACACCAAGGTTCTGAGATCTGAAGGATTTGGCAATCAAGAAATCAGATTGGACGGGCTGTCCAGCAATCGGAGTTGTGGGGGAGTCCAGACTACGATTGTTCTACCGGAATTGTCGTCTCGGTAACAGAGTCTGTCTTTTGGTTGTTTTCAAGTCTTGTTAGGTTTAGAATTTTTGAGTGTTAGTGATAGAACCTGGATTGGCATCCCCCAGACGTAGATCCGTTTGGATCGAACTGGGTTACCAAATCTTGTGTTCTTGTTTACATTCCGCTGATCACTCTGCACACACATATACATATAATCTGTTTACTCGTAGTTTTAACAGCAAGCCAACGACAAGCTCATAGTTCAAGATAGTAAACTGGGACCAACACTTGGTATCAGAGCGGCAGACTCTGACGAACTAGAGACGATTTTGATAAATCTTAAAAATAAGCAGAGAGGGTGCATCTGTTTCTAGGCCACCATTGTTCGATGGCACAAATTATCGATACTGGCGAATGGAATGAAAATCCATTTGATGGCACTCGGAGATGAAGTTTGGGATGCAGTCGAGACAGCCTGGCAACCACCAACTCGACCACGAGCTACAACTGAAGGATCTACAGATCCTCCTGGAAGTCGACCAGCAACCAAGGCTGAATACACTCAAGCAGAAAAAGACGCCAAGAAAGGAAATTATACAGCTCTTAATGCAATCTTTAGCGCCATGGACGAAACACAGTTCCAACTTGTTACGAATCACACACTGGCCTATGATGCATGGAGGACTCTGGAAGTGATGTATGAGGGTTCTGAAGACGTTCGAGCGACTAAGCTACAGCGAGTTGAGACAATGTTCGAAAATCTGAAGATGAAGAAAGATGAGTCGATCTCTGTTTACTATGGAAGGTTCAAGGATATCGTAAATCAAGCCTATTCCTTGGGTTTGGTGTACGATAATCAAAAGCTCGTTCGAAAGATGTTAAGGACTCTTACCAAGAAGTACGCTCCGAAAATTGCAACACTGGAAGAATTGGATAAACTGAATACAATCACTCTGGATGGTCTTGTGGGGATTCTTCAAACCTACGAAATGAATCACCTAGAAGAAGAGTCAATAAGGAATATTGCACTCAATGTTGAAGAAGACTCTGGTAATTCTTCTGAAGATGATGTATCCTATATTACCAGAAAAGTAGCTAAGATGTTGCAAGAAAGAAGAGTCAAACAGTTCAACAGACATCAAGGTCGAAGTTCCAATGATGTTCAGACGACGGACAGACTACCACGTAAAGATTTCAAAAAGAAGGATAACAGTAAGGGTGATCGATTCAATTCGAAGAAGGACTATGGCAAACCTAATAAATTCGGATCAGTAATATGTTATGAATGTGGAGGTAAAGGACACATTCAATCTGAATGTGCTACTACCAAGAGAAGAGAATTGAGGGAGAAGAAGGTATTCCAAGCAACTTTGAGTGATGATGATCTTGAAGGAACTACTGATGAACAAAAAATAGATGATGAAGTCGTTGCCTTCACCTCAAGAGTTGCAAGCCCTACAATTGAAGGTATTGTCAAGTCCATATGTTTTTCTCCTAACAATTGTGATTCTGATTCAGGTGAAAGTGATGACGAGTATGATCAACTACTTGCGGACTACAATGAACTCAAAGAGGACTTTGAAGTTGCTGTTCAAGAGAACAAAAAATTGTTGGGACAACTAACAGACGTCGGTATTGCTTATGACCTTGAAGTTGAAAAGAATGAAGTCATGCAAAAGGAAAACAACACTCTTAAAGGCAAAATTCTTGAAATGGAGAAAAATCTTGATGATCTCAAAGTCAAGAATGATGAGCTTCAAAAGGTATCTAAAGGTAAAAATAAACTTGATGAAGTTCTTTCTATGGGAAAACGTGTTGGTGATCAAACAGGGTTAGGATATACGAAGCAATCTACACCATGCAAAACAAAGTTCACGAGTGGAGGATTTTTACCCCCAACTCATGAAGAATCTTATGCTGAAGAAGATTGTTCGTCCAGACGAAAACGAGACTGTCTTTATTGCAATCTACCTGGACACACAGCTGATACTTGTATGCGAATTTTGAGAGATCTTATGAATGGAAGACCAGTCGTTTGGCCTGATCAAGAACTACGAAAGAAATTCAGAATGCAAAAGGTATGGATACCCAAAAATAAAAATAAAAATAAGAATTCTGTATGCTTTGCTGTTCTTTCGTTACAGGCACATCAGAGAAACGATCAATGGTATTTTGATTCTGGATGCTCTCGTCACATGACTGGAAGGAAAGA
The DNA here is from genome assembly GCA_030278955.1 of Hygrophila difformis. Taxonomy (NCBI): domain Eukaryota; kingdom Viridiplantae; phylum Streptophyta; class Magnoliopsida; order Lamiales; family Acanthaceae; genus Hygrophila; species Hygrophila difformis. Next base: position 18,115,143 of record JAOANR010000002.1, on the reverse strand, counting down.
CCTCTTAGCAAATTACATTCAAAAGGATTGTGGAGATGTCATTTTTGGAGACAGTAAACGAAGTAAAATAGCTGGTTTTGGTAAAGTAAAGGATGGACTTCTTTCTAAACTTTCACGAGTTTACTATGTTAAAGGACTAACAACTAATCTTATCTCTATTAGTCAACTTTGTGATGAAGATTTACAGGTCTTATTTACCAAACACTCATGTAAAGTTTTTGATGACCAAGATGAAAGCATATTGAAAGGAGGTCGTTCGAAGAATAATTGTTATATCTTAACTGACGACACCTCACAAGCCTTGCTTACCAACATTGATCAGACTAACTTGTGGCACAAACGTCTTGGACACCTAAACTACAGATCTTTGCACAAGCTAAGCAACTCTAGCGCAGTTCGAGGGTTGCCGAAGCTATCACAAAACGACCAAACCATTTGCAGAGATTGTGCCAAAGGAAAGCAGACTCGTTCAAAGCACAAACTAGTTGATCAGATTACCACAAAGGATTGTCTTGACTTAATTCACATGGACCTTATGGGACCTACCGAAGTCGAAAGTCTAAATGGTAAAAGGTACATTCTAGTTTGTGTAGATGACTATTCTCGCTTTACTTGGGTTTATTTTCTTAGGTCAAAAGATGAATCATTTGAATATTTTGAGGCCTTGAGCTTACGTTTGATGAATGAAAAGCAAAGGAAGATTACTCGAATTCGAACTGATCATGGTAAGGAGGTCGAAAATCAGTCGTTCGACCGTTTCTGTGATGAGCATGGGATTGCACATGAGTATTCTGCCCCAAAACCCCTCAACAAAACGGAGTGGCTGAACGAAAGAATAGAACTCTACAAGAGATGGCAAGATCTTTACTACATGCAAGTTCGATGAGTAAGATGTTTTGGGCTGAAGCTGTTAATATAGCCAATCATATTGCAAACCGTGTGTTGCTGCGACCACATACAAATACTACTCCTTATCAATTGTGGAAAGGTAACACGCCTACGGTAAAGTATTTTCACATATTTGGTTGTAAATGTCATGTTCTTAGAGATAGAGAAAACTTAAAGAAGTTCGATTCTAGATCTGATGATGGCTATTTCATTGGTTATTCAAATACTTCAAAAGCTTATCGTGTGTATCTCCTAAATGCTAAGAAGGTAATTGAAAGTACTAATGTTGTTTTTGAGGATTTTGATCTTATAGACAACAGGACTATGATGATGATCATCTACCCCAACAAAATCATGAACCTATTGTTGAGAATGAATAGGTCATTCCTGAACAACAAGAAACAGAACCTGAAAGTCAAGCTGAAGTTGAGACTACAGTGGAACAGGAATCTGAGAAACAGCCTATAGAAGAAGTTCAAAGCAATAGAAAAGGACCAAGGGTTCTTAAGCATCATTCTACTGATGACATCATTGGTGATCCTACAGCACAGAGGCAGACTAGACATAAAGCTATAGATTTCAAGGAACTAGCTGGTTTCAATTGCTTTGTGTCAAATATAGGGCCTAAGAACATTGTCGAAGCCTTGAAGGATGAGTACTGGATCGCTGCCATGCAGGACGAACTACTTCAATTTGAAAGAAATGATGTTTGGGAGCTGACAGAACCACCTCCAAATGTCAACGTGATCGGTACTAAATGGGTGTACAGAAACAAAACTGATGAGAAAGGCAACATAGTCAGAAACAAAGCAAGACTAGTTGCACACGGATACACTCAAATTGAGGGACTCGACTACGGAGAGACGTTCGCACCTGTTGCACGCATGGAGGCAGTAAGAATTCTTTTAGCTATTGCTTGTTCATTGGATATTAAGCTGTACCAGATGGACATAAAGACAGCCTTCCTAAATGGGAAGATCAAAGAAGAAATTTATGTTGCCCAACCTAGTGGATTTGAAGATCCGGTGCATCCAAATCATGTCTATCGTGTCAAAGGTGATCTATATGGATTAAAGCAGGCACCTCGAGCATGGTATGAAAGATTATCAAAGTACCTTGTTGCTAGTGGATTTAAGAGAGGAAACGCAGATAAGACGTTGTTTGTCAAGCGTCAGGACGACCACTTAACTGTTGCACAGGTATATGTCGATGATATAATTTTTGGTTCGACATCAGCAAAATTCAGAGATGAATTTGTTAATTCGATGAAATCAGAATTTGAGATGTCTATGATGGGTGAGCTGCACTACTTCTTAGGACTTCAAGTTACACAAGAAGCTGATGGTATCTTTCTAAGTCAAGAAAAGTATGCTAGAAATATGTTAAAGAAGTTTGATATGGATAGTTGTAAGGTGATCAGGACGCCCTTGGGACAACAAGAGAAGCTGACTAAGGATGAAGCTGGGAAGCCAGTAGATCAAAAAGTCTACAGAAGCATTATTGGAAGTCTACTTTATCTTACTGCTTCTAGACCTGACATTTCTTATAGCGTGGGAGTATGTGCTCGATTTCAATCCGATCCTAAAGAGTCACATATGAAAGCAGTGTGAAGGATTATGAGATATATAAAGGGATCTTTACATATGGGGATTTGGTTTTCTAAACGATCTACACTTGATCTAATTGGGTTCACAGACTCAGACTGGGTTGGTAGTTGTGACGACAGAAAATCTACAACTGGAGGCTGCTTCTACTTAGGAAACAATCTTGTTAGCTGGTATTCGAGGAAACAAAATATCGTAGCTCTATCCACAGCTGAGGCGGAATACATTGCTGCCACATGTTGCTGCTCCCAACTTCTTTGGATGAAGCAACTACTTTAAGACTACGGTATTCATAAGGAAAATTTTTTAGTTTTCTGTGATAATACAAGTGCTATTAACATATCTAAAAATCATGTTTTACATAGTAGGAGTAAGCATATAGATATTCGATATCATTTTATACGAGATCTTGTGGAGGATGAAATTTGCAGGTTAGAGCACATTGGAACACTGGAGCAACGAGCAGATATATTAACAATGGCATTAGATGGAGAAAAGTTTGAAGACTTAAGGACTATCTTAGGCCTTTCCTATCATAATTAAATACTTAAGTAATTGGGCCTAATGCTTTGCAATGTATTAAAAATTACCTTTGCAGGCCCAAAAAGAAACAGGCCCAAAAATGGAGAAAGCTTTATCCGGAACACCATCATCACGCGCGGGAGACTGGCTGACGTCACGTCGGCTCTGCAACTGCTGCAGACTGGTCACGTCTGTAACACCCGAGGAAAAACAAATTCAAATTGTTTTGAACTACGTCATGACTTGATCCCTTCACAGGGTACGTAGGCAGCTTAGAACTAATTTCTAAGTTCAGTCACGAAATAAATCACAAAATAGATCACGAATTAGATCACAAGGACGATAGGAGATGTTGAAACCAATTTAGACTAGGCTAAGTAGGACCCGGAAATGTTGCGAGCGATAAGCCGGACTCGTAACAAGATTAAGGAGAAGATTCCGCAACGAAAACGCCCCAGGGAATCGAGCTAACACGTAGAAAACCGATAGGGGAAAGCGAGGGAAGACCCGACGGAACACGCGGAGCCGAACCGGCCGGTCCGGCCGGCCCGCGCTGTCCGCGCGCCGCCGCGCGGCCACCGCGCGGCCAAGGGCGTCGCGACGCCAGGCCTGGCACGCGTGCTCCGCGTGGACAAAAGCTTAGGTGCGCGCCACCAGCGCGCCAGAGGTGCTGAAAGTGTAAACTTTCCTTCCATGGCGATTTTCTTGCCAAAAACCACACCCCTAACCATGGCAATCGAATCTCAGCCTTGGGGAAGGCTTAAGAATACCCTAGGGGCGCCCCAAACCCTAGGTTTTCAGTAAACATTCAGCCTCCACCCTCAATTCCCTCTCCAAGTTCGAAACTCTTTCGACACCACTTTCCGGCAAGTATTCCGGCGACGACGGGACGACCGGGACAAGCCCCTGCCCTCTAGACTCTTGGTAAGCCATTGTGCAACGTTTCAATTCGTCCATAGATCTCAGAAACTCATATTCTAACCCTTTTTCCTTACTACGATTTCCCGTCGGAAAACGAACAAAAAGCGATCGGAGAAGTTGGCCGTTCGTCGTGACCCTAGGACGTCCGGAAACCCAATCCAGCGACCCTATCATCATTCTAAGTAAGTTAAAACCTTACTCACAAATTTTCGTGGTTGTTTGTTGTTTAAATCCCGAGATATAGGCTTGTAACAAAAATCGGTTTTCAAAAACCCTATTTTCGTCCAAATTTAAAGACTCGCCAAAAACTCGACCTTCGGGAATTCAAACCGAAAATTTTTCAACATAAAAGTTGTTCCTAACACCTTTATCTATCTTGTGTCCAAATTTCAGCCATTGACATTAAGTTTTGCTATCCCAATTTTCGCCATGAACTTTCTGTATTGAACCGAACCGTTTAAATCTGTGACAGATTCCTTCATTCAACTTGATGCATGTTTTTCACCCATTTTTCGAATGATTTAACTTTGCATTTCTAAACAAAAGTTGTAGATAATTGTGTCTAGATTATGCCTACAAAATTTCACGAATTTTGATGTTCATTTGATATGTCAAACGGCCAAGTTTTTAGAACTGTTTTGAATTCGTTTTAAGGGCCATGAGTATGCAGTGAGTTGCACTCGATTTTTGAGTACCAAGAATTCATTATTTCCAAAACCTTAAAACATGAAAGTTGTTCCTTAATGTGTCGTGTAGTTACTGTAAAAATTTCACATCGATTGGTTTTGAAATGAATTTTTAATCGGCGTTACACGAACCTGTGACGACAACAGTTTTTAAGACGTAAATTATTCTTTGCAATAAACTCAAATTTTAACTCACTTCGGAACCTTATTTCCAAAAACTTAAAACATGAAAGTTGTTCGTGTGTGTGTTTTTGAATTACTGGCCAAGTTTCAGAATTTTTGGAGGAAAAACGAATTTTAAATTAAGAAAGGCGTGAACTGCCTCGAATAGGATTTTTCGAACTTGAGAAAACTCGAACTATGAAAACGCGATATCAATCCTTTGATAACTTTGAAATACGAACTTTCGAAAAATCCCGTTCACTAGGCTGAGCCGATCTTCATACTATCCTTATCTTTGAGACTGCCTCGTTAGTGGTCTCCTTACTATCTGAGATTGCCTCGTTAGTGATCTCGCGCGCTGTATTTGTGGATCGCCTCGTTAGTGGTCCTACTATCTTTTTGGATCGCCTCGTTAGTGGTCCTACTATCCTTGAGACTGCCTCGTTAGTGGTCTCCCATTGTTTGGACTGCCTCGTTAGTGGTCCTATGTTGAGATTGCCTCGTTAGTGATCTCCCGGTATGGTGTCCTCTTCTTAGTTTACGGGATGAAAAGTAAAAGACTCGTGTGAGTGTTTCATTATGCTTAAATCGTATTTATCCTGTCTTTAATTACGTATTTAAATTTTATGCATCTTAAAATTTTGCTTTAGATTACGCTTTTTAAATTAAGTTCTTTAATCATAATTTTCCGCTGCTAATAAATCATGTATTTTTAAATTCTCGTACGGTAAGCGAAATCTTTAGTTTAAACACTTGTAACCCCTTTATTTGTTAGTTAGGGATTAACTTACTCAGTATATTTTTATACTGACAACCGTTGTCATTTTTCTTTTACAGAGTATGTCGAGTGACGCATACGCATGCACTTGGGGGAATTATTTATGAACATTTTAAATTTCTGCATCGTACTGTTTTTACCGGGTCTGTTAAACCCGAGGATTTGGCCATGTTGGCCGTGATTTTACTTTCCGCTGCACTTACTTTATCTATTTTCCGCACGTGATAATTTCTACTATCGTACTAAGTATTATAAATTTCCGGACTATATCTTGAAATGTTTTAAATCTTTTACATACCCACAAGCCTTGCGTTTCCTTAGCAAGCTCGGGAAGCCGTGTCTTGCTAGGGGGATGCGGCGGTGACATCCCGGCCTGGGTTATCAAATCCGGGGTGTTACAAGTTGGTATCAGAGCCCGGAAAAATTTTTAAAGCTACTACTATTATTTTAAACCAATATTTTTAAGCCCAAGTATTATTTCTTTTAAAATTTATTTATTTGACTACTAGTACTATTTTTAGCCCAAAAATCTATAATCCTTTTTACATAGCCCAAATCTTAGCCCAAGAAATATTAAATTTTGGCCCACTATAGAGGCCCAACCTTTAGCAATTTATTTTAAACTAAATTTTATGGGGAAGGGACTTGCACTTGCATGTTGCATATAGATTTAAATTTATGCATACCTTAACGTTACCTGAAAAAAATGTCTAACTCTAACCTCCCTTGTTGACATTAGATGGCCGAGCCCAACGCGAACATGGTCAATTTGATGGTGAAATTAATGAACGCATACCTTGAGGGCCAACAGCACATCAATTACTTCAAAACGCGGGTAGGACAGTTGGAGGGTAACCTGGCCCATTTGGGTCACCTTAGGGAAACAGACCATCACCACATAACCCAGCTGCAGGAGCAAGTCACACACCTCCAAGCCCAAGTGGCCCAGCTCCAAGACAAGGGAGATGACTTGGAGGAGCAGATAGAGACCATAGGCTGGGAACTGACTAACCTAGCCCAGGACGTGGACGGGGCGGTCCTTCAGAACCCGGGGCCTGCTCCCAATGTCATCATACCCATCGATGTGTCGAGCGATGAGGATGATCCCATCAAGGCCGAGCCTGCCCACTCGTTTTAGATCTAGTGATCCAGCTACGCATTATTAGTATATTTTCCTTTCCATACTATTAGCAGCACTCCTATTTCTATTTCGAATGCTTGTAACCCAAATTTATTTCTTGAACAATAAAAATACAAGCCTATTTAAATTCATTCCATACATTTTATATAATTCTTTAACTACCATGATCAAAGAGGGGAACCTACAACCCTAGACCAAAAAAAAAAAAAATAAAATAAAAAAAAATAAAATATATATATAATAATAATAATAATAATAATAATAATAATAATAATAATAATAATAATAATAAAATATATACATATACGTAAATATGTACATATATATAAATAAATTCCAACAACCTTTACAAGAAAACCCTGATAAATTGATACCTATTAAAAGACTAATCTTCATTCAATAAAATTTTCCCCTTAAGAGCAACTATATATTTTACATATAAACTCTAATCCCGTGTATCTTATCACGCTAATTTATCCAAGCGGTTTAGTTAAGCAACGGCGTAGGTATTGTTGGGCAATCCACACACATGCAGATACGATAGGAAGGTAACAGTAAATCCAGAACATCTCAAACCATAAAATGGACAGAACAATTAAACCATGGTTCTAAAACAACAGCAAACAACTAACACATGTCAAGCACCTAACTAAGCCATAACATAACGAAAATATAAATCACAAATCCCAGGCAACAGCAACGTCCTCATAAGGAGGAAACTAAACAAAGTACGTCTAAATGCAAAACCTAAACGAAAACACGAAACCAAAAGGAGACATCACTGGTCAGGAGGCGGGAACTGTCGGCGCATGAAGTCGTCCATCTGCCGCACATAGGCGTACATGTCGGACATGGTGGCCTGCTGCTGAGCCTGCCTCGTAGCAAACGAGTCCATGCGGGTATGATAGAGGTCCAACCTAGCGTCGAGGGCATCATAACGAGCCTGCCCAGCTGCAAACCCGGCGTCCATACCGACCCGCATCTCCTGCATCATCTGCAGCATCTGAATCATCTCCTGCCCCTGAGGTGCCACGGCAGGAGGTGCCCCAGCAGGAGGTGGAACCACTGGAGGAGGGGGTGACTGCTCCGGTGGTACAACGAGGATCAGGCCGCCGTCATCAGGCTGCGGGCGAAGTACAGCACGGGGAGCCCCACGACGTAAGGCGCTACGCCGCTCAGCATAAGACGGAATACGGTAGCAACGGCCAGGTGCTAGGTCGTACGGATCTGTCTCCGGTGTAGTGCGAATCCCCTGTGCCGCGCACAACCCACAGATGTGGTGAACATGGGTAATCACCCTACTCCCTCGTCCTCTGCGCATACCCCGCAAGTTGTCCTCGATGCAAGCCCCTACATTCACCCTACCGTCCCGCGCGATGAAGCAAATGGTCTCGTAGACGTGATCCAAGACAATGTGGCTCCGGGACATCGGCCGGACACGCCCAAACCACAGCTGAGCAAGCTCTCGCCAAGGAGAGTCCACCGACGTCAAACGAAGCTCATGACTGTGCTCGAACGTAGGAGGCACTAGGGTGCATAAGGTGTTCCACGCAGGAGCAAGAACGCGCCCCTCAGGCTGGGGCCGGAACACGCCATCGTCGGGCAAGCCAAAATAGACGTTGATCGCCCGAGCACTGAAGTCGAGGTAGCGACCACGGACCCATACCCGGGATAGATCGTCACCCTCCCCGAGACCGCCGATGTTGGCAATAACCTCCATAGCCAAATAACCGGAGGCGACGCCCTCGGGGGGACGTGCCAGACCAGTCCACTGTAAATACTCCAAGACCGCACTGACCCTGTCATCGCCCATATGAAGAGGATATATGCCTCTCTCAGGGACGTAAGCCCTGTTTCGACGAAGCTCGTCGAAATAAAAGTCCTGGGCAGCCCTCGTCCTAAACCGGAACCTGTCATGTCGGTGAGGACGCACCTCGTCCGGGAGGCCCCTGAGACGCGGGCCCCTCTGCGCCTCATCCTCCTCAGACTCGCTCTCGTCGAAATCCGGCATCGCCGGAGCAGCATGACTGGGGCCAGCCTCATCAGCAACCCGTCTCCTAGTCCTCGGAGGACACATGAGAGACGCCAAAACGACCCACAAAAAGAGCAACATCCTGCAAGTTACCAAACGCCAATTATAAGGCTAAGTCCCACACAGAAGTCAAGCGAAAATACGAATAGGGCATTAATATATTATCCCAACGTGAATGTACCGTAAGAACAACAAATCCTACCGTTTACTAAGACCAACCAGGAGGTGACCTAGACAAAGAATAGGCTAAAACTAGTGCCTAAACCCTATGTGGCATTTCGTCGAACACGTTATGTGCACAATAAACCAAAACCTAAGTTACTAACAACACACGGAAATCGCCCACAGAACGAAACAATCATTCTAATAGCAATACGGCAAATCCTACAGCACTAAACAACGAGGGAACAAACCAATAATCACACCCCAACAGCAACCAAGCACCAGTAACTTCATAGCCTTTCTAAGGATTCGAATTCAACAAGAATTTGCCAGAGACATAAACACATTATAACATAAACGTAGGCAAGGTAATAGGGGTAACAACAATTGCCACATACACTTGCTAAATTGCACAAATCAAGCCTAAAAATCACAAACCCCCAATTTTTGTACACAAACCCTAATTTCCTAAATCTCTACACAAATCAAGTCATCCAAAACATAAAAATTGAAATTAGTAAGTGGGTTTAGTAGACTCGTACCTAGATGAGTGGAATTGAAGTCGAAATCGAGCAAACAAGAAGGTAACTCGCCGGATTTAGAGAGAATTGGGGGGGTGTGTTCTCGGATGAGAAATGGGGGAAGTGGCTCGCGCGGAGCGCGAGCCCTATTTTTTTTCGAACAGGGGTTGCCGCGCGCTCCCCGCGCGCCAACGCGCGGGACCCGGGTGGAGTTTTATCTTTCCTGTTCTGCTCAATCTCTTTCGCTATACGCTCCTCGCTGAACCCGGGCATACATTGACAGGGAAATACGTCGACAGGGGGCATCGCCTGGCATTATTCCGGGCAAGGACGGCGGAATTGCCTCACGCCCTCCTTTCGCAGGACTACGGGAAACCCCCGGGACGTAAATACCTAGGGACCCTAAGAAATTCCGTAGGGAAATGAGAACGGCATGTTAACTAACGACCCCACCACCGTTTACTCGTGACCACAATGTGTTCCACGACCCCCAACTAAAGAAGTATGTGCCCGACACGTCGCATGTACTCCAACCGGACGTAATCGAATTGGATGATGACTTGACCTATGAAGAAACCCCGGTGCAAATACCCGACCACAAGGAAAGGGTGACAGGGAATAAAAATGTAAGGACGGTCAAGGTCCTGTGGTCCAACCACGAGATGGAGACGGCAACCTGGGAATTGGAAGCCGACATGAGGCAACGTTACCCTACCCTCTTCCAAGACGACCCGACCACAGTTATGGGGACATAACTGTATTCTTAAGGGGGGGAGGATGTAACACCCGAGGAAAAACAAATTCAAATTGTTTTGAACTACGTCATGACTTGATCCCTTCACAGGGTACGTAGGCAGCTTAGAACTAATTTCTAAGTTCAGTCACGAAATAAATCACAAAATAGATCACGAATTAGATCACAAGGACGATAGGAGATGTTGAAACCAATTTAGACTAGGCTAAGTAGGACCCGGAAATGTTGCGAGCGATAAGCCGGACTCGTAACAAGATTAAGGAGAAGATTCCGCAACGAAAACGCCCCAGGGAATCGAGCTAACACGTAGAAAACCGATAGGGGAAAGCGAGGGAAGACCCGACGGAACACGCGGAGCCGAACCGGCCGGTCCGGCCGGCCCGCGCTGTCCGCGCGCCGCCGCGCGGCCACCGCGCGGCCAAGGGCGTCGCGACGCCAGGCCTGGCACGCGTGCTTCGCGCGGACAAAAGCTTAGGTGCGCGCCACCAGCGCGCCAGAGGTGCTGAAAGTGTAAACTTTCCTTCCATGGCGATTTTCTTGCCAAAAACCACACCCCTAACCATGGCAATCGAATCTCAGCCTTGGGGAAGGCTTAAGAATACCCTAGGGGCGCCCCAAACCCTAGGTTTTCAGTAAACATTCAGCCTCCACCCTCAATTCCCTCTCCAAGTTCGAAACTCTTTCGACACCACTTTCCGGCAAGTATTCCGGCGACGACGGGACGACCGGGACAAGCCCCTGCCCTCTAGACTCTTGGTAAGCCATTGTGCAACGTTTCAATTCGTCCATAGATCTCAGAAACTCAAATTCTAACCCTTTTTCCTTACTACGATTTCCCGTCGGAAAACGAACAAAAAGCGATCGGAGAAGTTGGCCGTTCGTCGTGACCCTAGGACGTCCGGAAACCCAATCCAGCGACCCTATCATCATTCTAAGTAAGTTAAAACCTTACTCACAAATTTTCGTGGTTGTTTGTTGTTTAAATACCGAGATATAGGCTTGTAACAAAAATCGGTTTTCAAAAACCCTATTTTCGTCCAAATTTAAAGACTCGCCAAAAACTCGACCTTCGGGAATTCAAACCGAAAACTTTTCAACATAAAAGTTGTTCCTAACACCTTTATCTATCTTGTGTCCAAATTTCAGCCATTGACATTAAGTTTTGCTATCCCAATTTTCGCCATGAACTTTCTGTATTGAACCGAACCGTTTAAATCTGTGACAGATTCCTTCATTCAACTTGATGCATGTTTTTCACCCATTTTTCGAATGATTTAACTTTGCATTTCTAAACAAAAGTTGTAGATAATTGTGTCTAGATTATGCCTACAAAATTTCACGAATTTTGATGTTCATTTGATATGTCAAACGGCCAAGTTTTTAGAACTGTTTTGAATTCGTTTTAAGGGCCATGAGTATGCAGTGAGTTGCACTCGATTTTTGAGTACCAAGAATTCATTATTTCCAAAACCTTAAAACATGAAAGTTGTTCCTTAATGTGTCGTGTAGTTACTGTAAAAATTTCACATCGATTGGTTTTGAAATGAATTTTTAATCGGCGTTACACGAACCTGTGACGACAACAGTTTTTAAGACGTAAATTATTCTTTGCAATAAACTCAAATTTTAACTCACTTCGGAACCTTATTTCCAAAAACTTAAAACATGAAAGTTGTTCGTGTGTGTGTTTTTGAATTACTGGCCAAGTTTCAGAATTTTTGGAGGAAAAACGAATTTTAAATTAAGAAAGGCGTGAACTGCCTCGAATAGGATTTTTCGAACTTGAGAAAACTCGAACTATGAAAACGCGATATCAATCCTTTGATAACTTTGAAATACGAACTTTCGAAAAATCCCGTTCACTAGGCTGAGCCGATCTTCATACTATCCTTATCTTTGAGACTGCCTCGTTAGTGGTCTCCTTACTATCTGAGATTGCCTCGTTAGTGATCTCGCGCGCTGTATTTGTGGATCGCCTCGTTAGTGGTCCTACTATCTTTTTGGATCGCCTCGTTAGTGGTCCTACTATCTTGAGACTGCCTCGTTAGTGGTCTCCCATTGTTTGGACTGCCTCGTTAGTGGTCCTATGTTGAGATTGCCTCGTTAGTGATCTCCCGGTATGGTGTCCTCTTCTTAGTTTACGGGATGAAAAGTAAAAGACTCGTGTGAGTGTTTCATTATGCTTAAATCGTATTTATCGTGTCTTTAATTACGTATTTAAATTTTATGCATCTTAAAATTTTGCTTTAGATTACGCTTTTTAAATTAAGTTCTTTAATCATAATTTTCCGCTGCTAATAAATCATGTATTTTTAAATTCTCGTACGGTAAGCGAAATCTTTAGTTTAAACACTTGTAACCCCTTTATTTGTTAGTTAGGGATTAACTTACTCAGTATATTTTTATACTGACAACCGTTGTCATTTTTCTTTTACAGAGTATGTCGAGTGACGCATACGCATGCACTTGGGGGAATTATTTATGAACATTTTAAATTTCTGCATCGTACTGTTTTTACCGGGTCTGTTAAACCCGAGGATTTGGCCATGTTGGCCGTGATTTTACTTTCCGCTGCACTTACTTTATCTATTTTCCGCACGTGATAATTTCTACTATCGTACTAAGTATTATAAATTTCCGGACTATATCTTGAAATGTTTTAAATCTTTTACATACCCACAAGCCTTGCGTTTCCTTAGCAAGCTCGGGAAGCCGTGTCTTGCTAGGGGGATGCGGCGGTGACATCCCGGCCTGGGTTATCAAATCCGGGGTGTTACAACGTCGCCCACGTTTTACGAAAACTGTCCTCCGCCCCTTCGATTTCCGGCCACGCTCCTCCTCCATTAGAAGGTCGTTTCTTCCCTTATTCTTCATACGCCTTTGCTACTGATCTTCTCTCTTCTTCTTGTTTTTTTGTTCCTGCTCGAAACTACTATTTTCCTCTAAGCACAAAACGCCCAAAAATGGCGATCATCACCGATCTCGATGACTCCACTTCCACCACTGACTCAACCACTCCTCCGCCTACTGCCCCAACTCTGCCCTCGCAACCCATTCGCCTAAACCCTGAAGCTATTCAACATATGGTTGCGGAAATCTTGAAAACTGCCCAACAAGGAACCCCTTTACCCCCAAATTCCTCAAACCCTAAAGCTTCCAGTTCCAATCCTCCTCCTACATTTGTTCTCTCCTCCGAAGGTGTTGTCCACGTTAATTCCTCCAATCCACCCCCAACTGCCACTCACGTTGAGCCTATGAATGTCGCACCTCCATCTCCTCAACCCCCAGTGGATATGGCAGCCGTGGACGAGATTGTCCAGGAACTGAATGCTGAGCACGGTGACCCACCGCTGTCACCATACGCACACCAAGGCATCCACGACCTCACTAAAGAAGAAATGGATGATATTGTTGAGTCGCACCAGGGACGCAGACGCAGAGCAGCTTCGCAAAGTTCTCAACCACCGCGGAGGTCTTCGAGAAAGAGAAAGGCTCCTACACCTCAACCTACTGCTCAACCAACTCCAGTGGCTTCAGCAACAAAGAAACCTAGAAAAGCCCCAATTTTGTTGGATGTTGAGAAAGCTTTTAGTAAGAAATATTTTACTGAGGACATGCGCAATTTTTCTCACGAAGTGCTCAAGGAGAGAGATTTCAAACCGGAGGAAGTGTTCAAGCACGCGCACTACACCACTCTTGGTTTCTCGGACTACCTTGATGAGAGGCATCTGTTGCACTGGGCACAAGGCCTTACCCAATACTCGCCCTCACATGTTCGGGAGTTTTATGCCAACCTCCATCCTGAAATTCTCAACCCTAATTCGGCCTGGTTTGGTAAGATTTACATACGTGGCAAATTTCATGATCTGACCCCATCTGTTCTTTGTGCGTTGTTAAAGCTACCTCAGAACGACGATCTTAGTGATGGTTTGGAACTTATGCCTGAGAATATTCACACTGTGGCCTTTGAAATTTCTAATGAGAAAGTCAAGGAGTTTGGACGAAGCAAGTTCAGTGTTGTCAGTCTCACTTTGAAGTACTATTGCCTCTATCAATTTTGCAGCTCCAATGTTCTTCCAACGAAGAATCAGTCCCAAATTAGTACCAATATGGGTAAACTTCTTCTTTGCATACATCGTCATATGGGACTAATGAATTTTGGCTATTTTCTTTTGAAAGAAATGTTAAGGTACTCCAATGGTCGTATTAAGATTGGTGCTAAACTTCCCTATCCGGCATTGATCACGGAGTTCCTTCTTTCTATTGGAGTCAAAATCAAAGAAAGCAAAATGGTTCCTTTGAAGAACTACAACCCTCCACCGAACCTTTTATCCATGGACAATGATTTCAAGCGTGCTCCCCTGTCCGGCCCTGCTTTGGTGAACTCTCTTAAGAGTCGACTACTTCGCCAGAATGAACGCTTAACTGCATGGAGTCAGGAGGCTATGTTGATCAAAAGGGAGAATATGAAAATTATTTCTTCACTTCCATACTCTTTTGATGCTTCTAACGTGCATGCTGGTAATGTGGATCCTGATGATGAGGAGTGATATTCCATCATGGGGGAGATATGGTGTTGGTTGGTGGATGACTGATTTGGTTATGGTATTTTTAGCAGTTCTGACTGCTTGGTAACTATTCCTGAAAAACTCTCACTTTTTGATAAACTTGTTTTGGTTAATGTTTTGGTTTGAATGAACTCTACTATGGATGGAATTTTCTGTTTTTATGGATTCTGATCTTTTGAATATCTTTTTAACTATGCGGGTCTGTAATAGTTAGGTAACTTGGATTACTGCTGAACTATCTTTTGCTATCTGCACTGGTGATCTTTTCTGAATGTTGTGATGGATGTTGTTTCTAATGCGTTTAGACTATTCTGTGACATCCTTCTTATTGATCATGTTTTGTTATTGGTTTACACTGTTTACTTGGTCTCTTGTACTCTTTGGACCTAGATAGTTTCAACACCTTTAGGTGATGGAATTATCATCTCCACAAGAGTGGGGGAGATTGTTGTTGTCCTAACAAAACTCTTGTGCAGATGACACTGTCCTGATAGCAGTTCTGGGTTTGTTGTAACTGCTTCTCGGTAACTGCTCTTTGGCAGTTTTGATCTCGCCCGCACAGCAGTCTTTTAATCGATCATTAATTCTACTCAGATATATATTCCCTGTGATTAGATCGATTGTTAGTATTAGTAGAGTTGTAATTCATTGTGTGAGATATTATTCCTTGAGAATAGTTTTGTTTTCTCTCCAAGATTTCATAGAGTTCTTTCTAGAGAGTTTTTAGAGTCTTGATGGTTCGTTCTTCATCGAATGGGATTCTGTGATCAATCATCAAGATCGTGCTTCACATTGCTTCAATTGGCATCGCCGAATTGAAGAAATCTTTTCTCAATCAAGTTTAGGAGGTTGATCCTTGAGAGGAGCCTCTGAAGGATCGAAAGGAGCAACTCAGTGTGTCTTCTACACCAAGGTTCTGAGATCTGAAGGATTTGGCAATCAAGAAATCAGATTGGACGGGCTGTCCAGCAATCGGAGTTGTGGGGGAGTCCAGACTACGATTGTTCTACCGGAATTGTCGTCTCGGTAACAGAGTCTGTCTTTTGGTTGTTTTCAAGTCTTGTTAGGTTTAGAATTTTTGAGTGTTAGTGATAGAACCTGGATTGGCATCCCCCAGACGTAGATCCGTTTGGATCGAACTGGGTTACCAAATCTTGTGTTCTTGTTTACATTCCGCTGATCACTCTGCACACACATACACATATAATCTGTTTACTCGTAGTTTTAACAGCAAGCCAACGACAAGCTCATAGTTCAAGATAGTAAACTGGGACCAACACATTCCATATCCATCACAAACAACTACTACTATACGATGCGGTCCTCCAAGCTACGACGCAGTCCTCCAAGCTTACGATGCCAAGCTCGCGGGGCGTCGTCCATTTTGTTAAGCGTCGTCCGCCCCTTTTTGGTGAAGCGTCGTCCCTCTCCAAAGTGTCTCCAATTGCATTCCTTTGCTTCAACAAATGGGAGCTCCCGGGACTACAACTCCAGGAAGAACAACACTTCAAGCTTATGCCCTCCTGGACTCGAAGACCCGGCACCTCCTTCGCATAGTCTCGAAATGGAATTTGAATTGCTGTTACGACGAGAACCGCTTTTCCTCCATTGTCCAGCGTCGTAACCAATTCCCTGAGGGACTACGTCGTCCTCAACACTTAGCTAGGCTTGTTTAATTAGTTTGATGGGTTGATTAAAGCCCCTAATTAATTTGTTTAGCTTAATTAATTATTGTACTTAGGGTTTTGCCTATATATATGGCTTCCCCCAACTTCATTCCTCACCTTTTGAAATATTATTGAACATTTTGCTTGAGAGCATATCAATTTATTCTTGAGGTCATTTGAGAGTTTGTGGGAACCGAAAACCCTCACCTATCTTCAATCTATTGCATTTCTTTGCTTCGATCCATGGCAGTAATGTTTAGTCATAACTCATAAACATAAGTCAAAGGCCATGTTTAGTAAAACAACTAACCGAATCAGTTATTTATGTGAAACAATGTGAGATAATTAGCTTATTTAGAAAGACAAAATAACTTAAAACAATGTTTAATCACCTCTTTTTTAAACTGCTGCAGATAACAACATTTTGGGTTTTTGTTTATTCTAGGAAAAAAGTTGGTCTCGAAATTATCAAATAACTAATTTTCATTAATTATTACTCACATAATCAATTAATAGCTAACAGTTAATTCCCAAACAAGCCCAAAGTCTTGTATCCTTATATGCTATAATGTTTTTATTCGTTAAAAAAACTTTAAACTATTGTTAAAAACAATTTTAAAAAAAAAATTTTAACAAAAGCCAAAAGCAATAAAAATAAGTCCATCCAAGATCAATTTTAGTATCATACTTCATCAATTTTAGTGTGTGTGACACTTCCATTTCGATACAGCGGAAAGATATAGTGTTACAATATATGTCGTCGGCTTGGACATAGAGGTTGATCACACATGTACGTTTTAACATCACTCACACATACTCTGTGAGACTTGAGGTCACCTATTTTAAAACTATTCGAATGCAAGCACGCCTAACTTTACAATTCTTATAGGATAACTACCAAAAAACTGAAAAAGATATTCATTGTTGGTATGATTAGCTTGTTTCACTTATTTTAAACAATTCTCTGGAGTATTAAAGTTCGACTTCTATACTTTCGTCAAATTGTAGTTTTAAAATATCAATTTTTTTTTTATATAGTTCTGACTCGTATACAATTTTATAATATGTACTGCATATTATGCTTGAAAAGTAGTATGTTGCATATTCATACTGAGGAAGCATATTAATTGATACATATCATTCAATCAAAATGAAATACTATTTTATTATTAATACGAAAAATAGTTGACAATGATCCAACAGGCAAGATCAGAGTCTCTCCAATTTAATTTATTGTGGGGAAAAACCCTAATGGGCTCATAATTTTGTTCGTTTTCCCAAACCATTCTATAGAAAATAAATTAACTCAATCCATCCATTAAATATGCTAATCTTAGCCCAATCCATCCCACTCACCCCTAGTGACAATTAGCGATGACGTGTCAGTAGTTGGTGCTGCCACGCCAACACCATTAGACACACTAATCTACTGCCACGTCAAGTTGATTGTCATTAAAGAGTGGATGGATGGATTGAGCCAAAATTAGCAAGTTACTGGATGGGTTAGGTTAATTATTTTTTATGGGATGGTTTGGGAAAACAGACAAAATTATGGACCATTAGGATTTTTTTTTTCCCCCATTTATTGTACTTTTACATCCCCTTTATGTTTTTGTCCATGCCATTAAACAGAGCCTATCACTTCGTCAATAATCTTATTAATGATGGACTTTGTTGCTTCTAACGACGATTTCAAGGGCGGCGCAGGATTCGTAAACTCAGCACCACAGGCGTCGACGACCGCGTAAGCTGAAGTCGCCTTTATCTTGACAAGCCTGTAGTCCTTTGCCCTGGCAGCCACATCGGCAGCTTTTAGGTCATTGTTGGCGTTTTTCAGAGACTCGAGACATATGGGGATGTGGGTGCCGCCGAATTTGTTCACGGCAGTGATGCACTTCCCAACGTCACCAATCGCCTCGGCAATGTTACCTATTAAGGTGGCGTGACAACTGAAAACCAGGACACCCAACGAAACGAAGACTACAAGAGGGACGACAATGGATGATGCCATTGTTGTATGAATAATTTCTTTTAATATTTTCTGGTTTCAACAGTATAATTGGGATGCAATGGGTTTTTATAGACACCATGGATTGGAACATAAATGTTGGTAATAGGTAAGTCACTGTGATTTTTCGCATTTTTCTGCAGATCATATTAGATTGGATTCTTGTAATTATAAAGACTTTAATGTGAGCGATATTATTATTAAAGGTTTAATTTATTTGACAAATATAATGTACTTCTATTTCAAACCGTTCGAATGTCCGGCATTGGGAAGAGGATCGAAGCCACTTTGATGGTAGAACTCACCCGTGCTAGATTAATTGGCACAATGGATCGAAGACCGGTAGTTAGTTGATGTCAAATATATGTAAAAAAAAAAACGGTTAATTATTATTATTATTATTATTATTATTATTATTATTACAAAAGTTTTTATCGAAAGACGTTCGTTGTCTTCAGACAAAATTCTTGTAGTGGGTATTATTATTATTATTATTATTATTATTATTATTATTATTATTATTATTATTGTGGTGGTCGTGGTGGTTGTTAAATAGTTGTACCCAAAAAATTATCTTTTTCTTTTCCCTTTTTTGGTAAAGATTGACACCTATATGTTGGTAAAGGTGTGTGGGGGTCCAAGTCACACAAATTATAAAGGGGATAAAGGGGATGGATAGGGAGCCGGGTGAGAATCGAACCCCCAACCTATAGTTAGAAGGTAAGATAGATGTCCAAACAATTATCTTGAAATTTACAGAAAAAATATATAATTTTAAAAATTATAGTTCAATCAATAAAATTAAGATTAAACATTCTCAACAGATTTCAAATTAGTATAATATATGTTAATTAGATTTATTAAATTTTGATTAAGATTGCTTATCTTGATTTTTAAATAATACTACAAATTAAAATTACTATATATAAATTCATTTTTATAAAATTATTAAGATAGCAAAATAATTAATTATTGTTTTTTGTGAATAACCGGGTATCATTAGACCACATTGGACCAAAGACTGATCCATCGAGGAACTGCATGGGTAATGAATGATCTCCATGTAAAGTTTCAGTGACTTGTACATAATCCGTTGAAATATTTGATTGTTTAGAGATATTTTGTATTGTTGTTGTATATTTAATAACTTTAAGCCTCACTTATTGCATATGTATATGTGTACGTATTTGTGTGTATGAGTGTTAAAGGAAACAAAATGAACTAGTAGCAAGAGAAAGAAACTGAAGGTATGCATGATACATATATAGGTGAAGATCCAACTACCATTCTATGCATGTGCCAAAGCATCCACCTAATTCTAAATATTTGTAACACTCCCTCTTGGATGTCTTTGTACAAAGAATATGCCTCGTTAAAACCTTACTTGGAAAATACCCTGTGGGAAAAAAATCAAAGAAGGAAAAAGAGTACATGATTCTTGTATGTTTACTTATCCCTCTGATCAAAGCATCGGTTGAGACTTTTTAGTTGGTGCATTCCGATACTTCTCACCAACTTCTCGAATGTTGCTATTGGTAGTGCATTGGTAAACAAATCTCCAAGATTATCAGCTGAACGGATTTGTTGCACATCGATTTCACCATTTTTCTGTAGATCATGAGTGAATTTTTTTTTTTTGGTGAAATGTGTTTCTCTCAATCTCCTTTAATATACCATCCCTTCAATTGTGCTATACAAGCTGCATTATCTTCGTATAAAATTATTGGGGTTATCTTTTCTTTTGTAGCTATACCACAATTTTTCAGTATATGGTGCATCAAAGATCGCAATCATACACATTCTCGACTGGCTTCATGGATAGCTAAAATTTCAGCATGAGAGGAAGTAGTAGTCAAAGTCTGCTTCATTGATTTCCATGAAATTGCAGTACCACCACATATAAAAACATAGAAAGTTTGAGATTTGGCTTTATGTGGATGTGACAAATATCCAGCATCAGCAAAGCCGATTATTTCATGTCGAGAATCATTTCGGTAAAATAACCCAAGATCAATAGTTCCTTGGAGATAGCGAAATATATGTTTAATTCCATTCCAATGTCGTTTTGTAGGAGATGAACTGAATCTTGTTAATAAATTTACTGCAAATGATATATCTGGTCTAGTGCAGTTTGTAAGATAATTAAAACACCTATGGCACTTAGATATGAGAACTCTGGTCCAAGAATTTCTTCATCTTCCTCTTGTGGTCTAAATGGATCCTTTTTGGATCAAGTGACCTTACGACCATTGGAGTACTCAATGGATGTGTTTTATCCATATAAAATCGCTTTAATACTCTCTGAGTATAAGCTGTCTGATGGACAAAAGTTCCATCATTTAAATATTTAATTTGCAGACCAAGACATGATTTGGTTTTACCAAAATCTTTGATTTCAAATTCCTTTTTCACGTATTCAACAGCCTTTTGGAGCTCCTCTAGAGTTCCAATCAAGTTGAGATCATCAACATAAACTGCAATTATTACAAATTCTTTTCCATTTTTCTTAATGAAGATACATGGATATATTGAGTCATTTGTATAACCTTCTTGTACCAGGGACTCACTGAGTCTTTTAGACTACCTCCATCAATGATCCTCCAAAAAGAGACCCAATCGCCACATCATATTTTCTTCAAAAAAGAAAAAAGAAAAAATGGGATGAGGTCTCTTTGCCATGGTCGACCAAATCCCATATGAGGCCATTTGGTCTCATCTTCTTGGCCAACGGGATTGGGACATTTGTCTCATTCCCATTGGTCAACTAAAATTTTAAACCAATCTCATTAAAATTATTATAATTTTTATATTTTAAAATAAAAATAAATAAAAAATATACCAAATTTTATAATTTTCATTCTGTACAAATAGAGATCACTCTTGCTATATATATTTTTTTAAATACATAATATATCAATTTTGATATATTTAACCCATTTTAAAATTTATATAAAATAAAAATAAATAAAAAATATATTAAAATTTTAGATTTTTTATTCTTTATAAGTAAGCTAAAATATTTTGTATTTTTGATATATTAATATTTTGTAAAAATTAAATAATTATATATAATATTGTGGTTGGATGGTTGGGTGGTTATTGATAAAGTATGTAAAATTATGGTGGTTGTGTTGGGATTGATATTGATGAGTTGGAGGATAGAGAAATTAATTAAATAATGAGATGGTTGGATGGTTGGGTAGTTGTGGTGGTTATGGATATAGATAGTCTTATACCACATTCGTCCGGACTGTTTCAATCCATATAGAGATTTTCGTAATTTGATGGAATATACTCCCTCCGTCCCATTCCAAATGTCCTACTTACTATTTTTGGATGTCCCATTACAAATGTCTTCTTTCTATAAATAGAAATAATTTTCCTCTCCAACAACTATGTGGACCCCACCATATACTCACAAACTAACTCTACCTTAATTCCCGTGCCCAACAGTAACAAGACACTTGGAGTGGGACGGAGGGAGTATATGTTTAGGATTTGATTTATATGTCTCTGACATTTTTAATCACTCTGGGACTTTCATATAGATATCTGTGTCTAAATTGCCATATAGATACGCAGTAATAATATCCATCAATCTCATTTCAAGATTTTGATGAACTGCTAAACTGATAAGATATCTAAATGTTATTCCATCCATTACGGGGAATATGTTTCATCATAATCAAATCCGGGTCTCTGTGAGAACCCTTGGGCGACTAATCTCGCTTTGTATCAGACAATTTTATTTTTCTCATTTCTTTTTCTTACAAAAACTCATATGTATCCAACAGACATTATATTTTCTGGTTTTTTGACAATCGGTCCAAACAAATTTCATTTAACCAGGGAATCCAATTCAGATTGAATTGCATCTTTCCATTTTGGCCAATCTTTTCTTTTCTGACATTCATCAACCGATTTTGGTTCATGATCCTCATCATCATTTATAATGTCAAGTGCGATGTGGTATGAGAATACATTATCTATGATAATTGCATCTTGGTTCCAAACATTTCTACTTGTGACAAAATTTATTGATATTTTATTATTTTCAAATTCCTGATCCTCTGGAGCTGCAAGTTTCTGCTCCTTTGGAGCTTTTGCTGTTCAAGAGCTTCTTTTTCATCTGGAGTATTTTTTGTAATTTTGCCACTTTCAATGATTTGTGATCCATTTTTCTTTCGAGGATTTTTATCTTTGGAACTTGGTGGTCTACCATGTTTCAAGCGTGCAGTAGATTCATCTTTGACACTTGTAATTGGTCCCTCTGGAACATTAATTTTGATTGGAACATTTGCTGCCGGTATAAGAGATTTTGTTACTCTTTTAGAGTCGCATAATGCATCCAGCAATCGATTTGCAATATTCTGCAAATATACAATTCTTTGCACTTCTAGTTCACAATCATTTGTAAGAGAGTCAAAGAAATCTAACGATGTTTTTCAGTTGATTTCTTTTTCTTTCTTTGGTTGACTGTTATCTCCCCATAATGTCGGGAAATTAGATTCGTCAAAATGACAATGTTAGAATTTCACATTAAATAAATCACCAGTTAATGGTTCAAGATATCGAATAATCAACGGTGATTCACACCCGACATATATTCCCAATCTACGGTGGAGACCCATCTTTGTGCGCTGAGGTGGTGCAATCGGGACATATACTGCGCAACCAAATATTCTGAGATGGGATATATTGGGTTCATGCCAAAATGTTATTTGTATAGGGGAGTATTCATGATAATGTGTCGGCCTTAACCGCACCAATTTTGCTGCATGTAATATTGTATGCCCCCAAGCTGTCAATGGCAATCCAGATCTCATTAATAATGGTCTGGCAATTAATTGTAAATGCTTTATAAGAGATTCAGCAAGTCAATTCTGTGTATGGACATGAGCAACAGGATGCTCAACTGTTATGCCAATTGACATGCAGTATTCACCAAACCTCTGGGATGAATATTCACCAGCATTATCCAATCATATATTTTTTTATTGTATAACCAGGGAACTGTGCTCGTAATTTAATAATTTGAGCAAGTAATTTTTCAAACACATGGTTGCGAGATGATAGTAATGATACATTGGACCATCGTGTTGACGCATCAATTAGCACCATAAAATATTTAAATGGTCCACATGGTGGATCTATAGGTCCATATATATCGCCCTGAATTCTTTCAAGAAAACTAGGGCTTTCAGTTCTCACTTTTGTTGGTGAATGTTTGGAAATCAATTTTCTTTGAGAGCAAGAAACACATATATAATCATTATGTTGCAACAATTTTTGTCCCTTTTATGAATGGCTATGACTACTTGTAATAATTCGCCTCATCATAGTAAAGCTGGAATGACCTAGGTGATCATGCAATATCATATATTCATCAGTAAGCCTATGGCTTCCAATAGACCTCTGGCCTATTTTGGGATGAAATTCATTAATGGGCCTCTGGCCATCAATAGACCTCTCGTCTATTTTGGAATATATATCCTTGGGCCTTTGGCCTTCTGTAACACCCCGGATTTGACAACCCAGGCCGGGATGCCACCGCCACACCTCCCTAGCAAGACACGGCTTCTTCGAGCTTGCTAAAGAGATGCAAGGCTATGGGTTTTCGAAAATGATTTAAAATAAGTCCGGAAAATAGTTAACTTAAGATAATGTTATAACATTCATGTGCGATGATTAAATTGCAGTGGAAAATAACCATAGGCCGACATGGCCAATACGCAGTAATATCTAAAGTCTAGACTAGAATGCAACATATATAGTTTGAAAAATCCCGAGCCCCGAATGCGTGCATATGATCATGCCATGTTTTCATACTCTGTAAAAGAAAAAAAAATGAACAACGGGTTTTATCAGTATATAAAATACTGAGTAATTTAATCCCTAACAAAACAATTAAGGGGTTACATGTTGTTTACTTAAAAGTTAGACTTTTTATGCATATTAAAATTAATTCAAAATTTATAGGGTACTTGCAGCGGAAAGACATGATTATTATATAAGACTAGGATATGAAATTTTAAAGCATAGCTAAAAGGTATAATTTAAAAGCATGATAAATAAATACAATTTAATTAAATACACACACACAAGTCTTTTAGTATTATCCCGATGACTAAGAAGAGGACACCACACAAGGGAGATCACTAACGAGGCAATCTCAATATTCATAATCAGTTAGCCGGTGAACCGGCGGCCGCAGCCATATTAGTATTGACTGCCGTTTTGGCTAGCCATGTATCTCGATTGCCATTTTGGCAAGCCGTGTGCATCGATTGCCATTTTGGCAAGCCGTGTGTATCGATTGCCATTTTGGCAAGCCGTGTGTATCTACTGTCAATATGACAGACATGTATATCAACTGTCGTCTGACAGGCTTTTCAAGCGGTTTCACTGCCACTCGGGCAGGCCGTGTATTTCTCACTACCGATTTGGCAGGCCATGTGCACAACTGCCGTTTTGGCATAGTAAGGAGATCACTAACGAGGCAATCTCAGATATTAGGGAGACCACTAACGAGGCAGTCTCAAAGATAGTTGTATGAAGATCGGCTCAGCCTAGTGAACGGGATTTTTCGAAAGTTTATGTTTTGTCGTATAAAAAGATTCAACGTCGCATTTCATAGTTCGAGTTTTTCTCAAGTTCGAAAAATCCAATTCGTCACAGGTTACGCCTTTTTAATTTAAAAATTCATTTCAAAGTCAAAAATTCTAAAATTTAAGCAGAAGCTTAAACACATCTTTACGAACAACTTTCATGTTTTAAGTTTCTCGAAATTAGGTAAGAAAACAAGTCGACTTTCGCAATCTTTTCAAAACTCAAAATCTGTCAACTTCCCGGTAACAGCGCACTGTTTTTAAACCACGTTTTTGACCAAGTAAACGATCTCTAAAAATTATGAAATCTTTCAGGCGTAAACGACAAAAAAATGAGCAAGTTTTATTAGAGGCAATATGTCCGAAACATTCCGGATTAAATCAGATTCGTGCATTAAGTTCGGATAGAAAATCTGTCGGATTTCTTATTGGAAGCGCAGGCTGTTCAGTCGTGTTTTGAAGGTTCAAACGTTAACTAAAGTTCACGAAATTTTACGGACATAATCTTGAGACAAATATCTACAACTTTTATGTTTACATCAAAGATTGGTTTCGACCGAAAGTGAGAGAAAAATCCACATGAAGTTTGCATATGAAAGCTGTCAGGATTTTCGAAAATATTTAAAAACGCAGAATCTTCTCGGCAAAATTTCGAGTATCAAAACTTGATGAAAATGCTTGAAATTTTGACACAACTTAGATCACGACGGAATAATTCTTAAGTTCGGAGTTTCGTTTCGGATTCTCGAAATAAGAGTTTTTACTAGATTTCAGAAAATGCGCGGATTGGGGTTTCTAAGTCCGATTTTTACGTTTTTGTTTTAGATCCATTGATTCGTTCGATTTTAGTCACCCAAAATTGATGCGCAAGGAAGAAACTTGCAGTGTTAGAGTTTAGGATCATCACAGTGCTCTCTCGGGTTGTCTAGGGTCGCGACGAGCGGGTATCTTCCACCGATCTCCACTCACCGGTCCCGATTTATGATTACAAGAACGAAAACGAAAAGCTAGGATGATGTTTATGATCTTAAAAAGAATAGGAAATCTGATTCTCATCTTACCACTAATCCAAAGCCTGAGATCCTTGATCTACACACTCCCTCGATCGATTTTGGTCGCCGGAGGAGTCGCCGGAAGGTCGGAGCTTGTGTTTTTGGTTTTGGGAGAGTTTGGGATGAACAAAAGGTTTGAAATTCTGATAATGGGGTGGGAGAGCAGTCATAGGTCGACCTAATTGCCTTTCCCCCGACTGGGATCGAGTTTCCTTAGTCGGGGGTCGAAATTTTGGCAATAAGATCGCTGAGATCGCGCAAGGGCAGCTGCTGTGTGGCTGGCGCGGTGTTTAGCCAAACACCGCGCGGGGACCGCGCGGCTCCGGTCTGGACCGCGGTCCGGGCCGGGTCGTGCGATTCGTCGGGTCCTTTTCTCATCTCTTTCGGACTTCTATCCTTCTACATTTTCGGGCTCGATTTTTCAGGTCATTCTCGGATTATAAATTCTTATCTTAAATTTATCTCGTCTCGAATTAATCCCGTATTCAAAATCTTGAGTCTGTCGCGTTTGGATTCTTCATCGTCTTTTAACTCCTGTGTAATAATTTATTTATTTAAATCGTTTCCGACTTCGCGGGTTCTTGGAATTAAAATTCTTTTCTATCTTGAATTTAATTTCAATTCTTTTTATAAAAATCTCGGATATTACAGTCTACCCCCCTTAGAACCAACTTCGTCCTCGAAGTTGCGTCCTCACTTTCTTTTGGGCTCAATTTAATGTTGGGGTATTTTCATCTACCTTCCTTAAGGATAAACGTCTTCCACAAGAAATTAATTCCATTCCTTTGAACGTGATTTAAATTTCTCGGGTGTTACATCCTCTCCCCCTTAGGAATCAACTTCGTCCTCGAAGTTGGGCGTTAGCTCCTCGCGAGTTCGGACATTGTTTGGTTGCGTGATTGTATTATTGTGTGTTGTTGTTTGTTTTTATTTGACTGAACCAGAATTGAAATTTCCAAGTTGCCTACGTACCCTGTGAAGGGATCAAGTCATTACGTAGTTCAAAACAATTTGAATTCGTTTATTTTTTATTGGATACAATTCTTAGAGTCGAACTCAAAAATAAATGCAGTTATCGATGCTTGAAAACTTCTTACGGTTGCTTGGGCCGAGTGGTCACGTCCTCTCTCTTGTTTATGTTTTCTATTCGTGTCCGGCAGTCACGCAGCTGATGACCATGTCGACCACACGGAAGGCATGCTCCAGGCTGAGGGCATCCTCTCGCATAGTGTGGTTTACCACACTTTGGACATGGTGGCGCATAGTCACCATGGTTGAAGACTATCCCCTTGTTTCGTCCGTTGTCGTTTTGATGTGGTCGGTTCAAGTTTCTACGGGAATGGTCCTTATTCCTCTTGTATCGTCCTTGTGGTCCTTGCTTAGTCCCACCTACCGGTTTCCGTTTCAGTCCTTGAACTCGTGCAACCGCTACTGCACGATCATACACATCTTGTAGGTCAAGATAGTGCTCACCCGTGATCACCTCTCTAATAGATAGGTTCAGTCCCGTCTCGAACCTCTGTGCCTTCTCTACATCAGTTGGCACCAGTCTCGGCGCGAACCGCACCAACTCCTTGAATCGGTTATAGTATTCTTGGACTGTCTTTCCTCCTTGCCTCAGTGTCAGAAATTCCTCGTATATGGCAGCCTTTGTGCTCATGGGATAAAAATGATCCCTAAGTAGATCCGTGAATTCTGACCATGTGTAGGGCTCGTCGTACTCCGCCAATTTCCCTTGGGCGGCTTGCCACCAATCATCCGCCTCGCCTCCTAAGTAGTATGAGGCGACGTGGACCTTTTCCCCTTCGGCACACTTTACGGCGTTTAACAGCTTATCAAGCGTCGTATCCATTCCTCTAGCTGAGCCGGGTCCTCTTCGTCGGCGTAGTGGGGTGGTTGGTAAGGGTTTACCAAGGCTAAGTAGTTGACTCGGGTTACCGGTGGTGGTACACCCGCTTGTGCACGTTGCACTTCAGCATTTCCTAATACTACGAGAACTTCCTCAACCTTCCTTAGACGCGCATCCATATTCTGAGGAATCTCATTGTTGTTTGGCATGTTGGGGAGGTCAGAGTCAGTGTTGCTTGGGATTACCTTCCTTGTTCCTCCCCTAGGTGCCATTCTTTGTTATAAAAGTACGCGGAGATGAGCTTCTAATCTAAGGCACGTTAGATTCAGGAAAGTCTAAGTGATAGGGATGGCAAGAAGAGAGAATAGATATGAGCACGCTAAGTGTTCTTGATCATCATCTAAGACTAAAGCAAGGGTAGTCTCCAGTTGGTACTTCTAAGTCGATGTCATGTCAAGCTTTAAAATAGGAATGTTACTTATCACATATAAAAGGTTATCACATATATAATAGGAATGTTACTTAACGGTGCCGGAGGGTCCCAGAGAAACCACCTCCATAGGATTTGAACCTTGGGAATTGACCTTTGATGGATTGTGTGCAAGCAGTGGATTGGGAGCCGGTATTACGATCACTAGCCCTCTGGGGCAGCATTGGAAGCTTGCTCGGGAACTGGACAACAATCAAGCAGAGTATGAAGCTTTGATATTTGGCCTGGAGACAGCGCTACTCAAGGGTGCAAAATCCATTACAATTTTTGAAGACTCCCAAGTCATCTTGAAGCAACTAACGGCAGAATATGAATGCAAGAGTCCAATGCTGATTAAGTGCTATGAGACAACACTGGAACTATTGGGAAAATTTTCGGATGCTACCATCACCCACGTGCCTAGAAGTCAAAATCAAGAGGCCTACAAAGCTGCTCAACTTGCTTCAGGCTGGCAGACTGGTCACCCTAGGGGGGCACCATGCGTCACCGCCATCACAAATGAGTCTGAAGACCAACAAAAAGTCCAACCTCAAAACTCGAACGGTGATTGGAGGACTGGGATCACACAGTACCTCGAGAACCCGTCATCTGGAGGAGATTGCTCGCTTAAGATCAAAGCTTTGCAGTACACACTGATCGATGGCGAATTATTCCGAAGAGCGGTCGATGGACTGCTGCTCAAGTGTATAGGTCCCGAAGACGCTAAGTTGGTGATGGGAGAAGTCCATGAGGGATATGCGGCTCTCATCGAGCAGGGCCTAGCATGAGGTGGAGCATCCACCGCCATGGATACTTCTGGCCAACTATCATGGAAGACTGTATCACATATGCTCGTTGTTGTGAGGCTTGCCAATGGCACGACCCGATTCAAAGGGTGCCGGCGGAAGAGTTACACACAGTCATTAAGCCTCCATTTCGTGGCTGGGGGATGGACATTATTGGAAAAATTCATCCGCCATCATCTAAGAAACACGCATTCATACTTGTGGCCACTGATTACTTTACCAAATGGGTAGAGGCATGGCCAACGAGGAAGATCGATCAAAATGATGTAATTAAGTTCGTAACTGAGCTCATACATCAATTTGGGATCCCTCAAACAATCACTGTTGATGAGGGCACAGTGTTTACTAGTGAAAAGTTTTTAGCTTTTGCAAAACAATTCAGAATTCGCATATATCACTCCACTCCATACTACCCCCAAGCAAATGGTCAAGCTGAGGCCACCAATAAGATCTTGATAAGTATGATCAAGAAGGCAGTAGGCGAGAAACCAAGAAAGTGGCACGAGGCTTTGTCAGAGGTCCTATGGGCTTACAGAAATTCGAAATCTACAGCCACTGGATTCACACCATACTACTTGACATATGGTCATGATGCTGTTCTACCTTTGGAGATCACAGTCCCTTCTCTAAGAGTGGCCCAACAGCATCGCTTAGACTTAGCCAAATATGAAAAGGCCATGTTGCAAGAGTTGGAGACCGCGGATGGTGACAAGCTTATGGCCTTGGAAAATATCCATCGTCAAAAGGTAAGAATGGCAAGGCAATATGACAAGAGTGTTCGAGGCAAAACCTTTTGCAAAGGGGACCTAGTGTGGAAAGTGATTTTACCCTCGGGGGTGCCCGATAATGAGACGGGGAAGTGGTCTCCAAATTGGGAAGGACCATTTATTGTAACGCAAAGACTACTTAATGGTGCATTCAAGTTGATGGACATCGATGCTCAAGAGCACAAACAGAGTATAAATGCAAAGTATCTCAAATTATTCTATCCATCGGTCTGGGAATCAGAGTAAACAGCATAAGTGCATCAAAAGTAGCCAATCACAAAGTCGGCCAAAAAGTAGCAATAACATCCTGAAGCAAAGACAAGGGTTGCCTAACAAGGCCGATGGGCTGACCCAAAAGTATACTCAAAGTAAAGCAGTGCTAGCTACTAAAGGGGAGGCAGCGTCCAATCACCTAGTATGCGACGACGCATGATGGCCCACTGATCATGGGTGTGCTCAAGGATGTCTGTCAGACGGTGAAGTGCAGCAGCAGAAGCTCGAGCACAAGCAGATAGCAGAAGCCGACGAACTCTCGACAACTTAGCCGACAAATCACGACCATTTGCGGCTAAGCGGTCATGATCGGCCTGCAAAGTGATAGCTCGGGAGGACATCTCAGCCAACCTAGGCTCAAGTGAAGTGAGCCCATCTCTAGCCCCCTGAATAGTGTGGCGCTTCTCTAAAATGACACTCTGCGCCTCCGCAATAACACGCTGCGCCTCCGCAATAACACGCTCCTCCTTCACAATTTTGCATTCTGCCTGTGCGATGATACCCTACAACTGTGATTTCTGACTCTCCTCAACCCCAAGGTCCGTAGATAGCTGCTCACACTAAGGATGAATGGCCTCTGACTGTGAGCGAGTCTCGCGGTGTCGCGCATTGAGATCATCAATAAGTGTCAAATCCTGGACGGACCGATCCGCTGTATTGCGATAAAAGGGGTAAGAAAGGGACAAATCGAAGATAAGCTTCGAGAAATCCGAGAAGCCGACATCCTCGACGAAAGTAGGGACCAAGCTGATATCGCTAAGTAGATCATAGAGACCAGAGGCCATCTCAGCTGAAACTGGACCGGTCTGGGAGGAAACAAGACGGTCAAACGCCTCACATGCCAAAGCGATGTCAACACGAGTGCTCGAGTCAAGTGGAAGAGAAGCCACGAGGCCTGTAGGAGGGTCCATAGGTACCTGAAGACAGTACTATGTTAAGATGTCGTGAAAGAATTTCACCAGGTCAAAAGATGAGATGAAGCATACCTGAAGAGGCGGTGCAACCAAATCAGCTGAAAGAGCAGGAATATCAACCACAGAGTAATCTGCCTGATCCGTAGGGATCTAGAGGAAAGGACCCTTAGAGCATATCCTTAAAGGATAAGAAAAAGAAAAGTGAGAATATAACTAGTGATACCTGAGAGACCAATGCAGGGTCAGCAGAGCTAGCTTCAGAGTTCTGGCCACTAGCCGAAGAGGAAGGATGGCCCATCAAAGAAAACAAAAAGTATAACCACATTGCCAAAAAGGATTTGGAGTTAAAAAAGTTTTAAGTGGCAATAAATACCTGACTAGTTGGGGTACGAGTCACCATAGCTCCCGTTCGATACTTAGGATGATCTTCACCGTGGAGGATGATATAATTAGCGCGAGCTAACATCTCGTCCATCGACGATGTGGGAGTATGAGGAAGTCTACCAAAAAGAGGAAGAATAGCGAGAGTCGACGGCCACAAGAACATCAGCAATAGTCTCATCCGCCTGGCCATGATTAGCGTCGCCTTCGTCATCAGTGGGGATCGCAGACTCATCCTCTACGTGGTCATCATCATCATCATCGCTGGTGCCGACATCATTTGCATGGTCCTCCTCCTCATCAGGGCGTGACTCCCCATCACCGGAACTCGACTCCCCCTCATCAGAGCTCGACTCCTCATTGCCAATACTCGCAGCAGACGCATCATCGTGACCACTGTCACCTCCTAGAGCGTCCTCATCTCCCTCACTTGCTTCATCATCAACTACAGTAGGAGAAACATTCAAGGATTGAAGCAGTTTATGTAATACCCGAGACTTTTAATAATAGGAAATGGAATTAAATCCGAAGAGCGAAGGAATTCTGATTCAAGAACTCATGAAGTCGGAAATGCACGGGAGTCAAAAGACGACGAATTCGAAGCCGACAAATCCTAACTCGTAGGATTCAAGATTTCAACATGAAATCAATTAGAGATGAAATGAAATTTAAGATAGGAATCTTAATCCGAGGAAGACCCGAAAAATCCAGCCCGAAAACGTAGGAGGATAGAAACCCGAAAGAGAAGAGAGAAGGCCCGACGGATCGCACGACCTGGACCAAGATGCAGCTCTACCAAGAGCCGTGCGGTGGCCGCGCGGTCTGGGGAGATTCCGCGCTACGGCCGCGTGGTCGAGCAGGATGCGATCAAGTTTCACTTTTCGGCGATTTCTTAGCTTATTTTCGACCCCCGACTTTGGCAACTCAATCCAGTCGAGGGAAGGAGTATATGGACGGATTTTGAGGTCTTGGAACTCATAATTTCATCCAAAGTAACCCTAGAAGCCCCCTCTCCTCTCAATTCTCTCCAAACTTCTCCCAAAACCCGAAAACACTAAGTTTTTGCTTTCCGACCATTTTCCCGCGAAAAAATCCGACCAAGGAAGAGTGTGTGAAACTTTTGATAATTTCCCGCACGAGTATTTTCTAAAATATCAAGTTGAATTTATTAAAAGAAAAGAGTTATGATTTATGGGAAAGGGTTTAAGGATATATTTCACTTTTTGTAACTCATGTGGGAAACTTTGATTTCAAATGGCGCCATGAAACTTTTGACAAATTTCATGGTGCAGCCGGGGTAAAGAATTCAATCTTAACAGACATCAGTGTTCAATACTTAATATAGTATTATCCCCGGCATGAAACTTTTGACAATTTCCCACTATATGAGCATTTTCTGAAAAATAATAATCCCAGTTCAATTTTATTTAATGAAACCAATTTATGAGGATGGAGTTGGGATTAGGTATATATTTATAGGTTGTCACGTTTTTATTACTTGTGTTAAGAAACTGTGCCCCCGAAAGCGCACGGTGTCAAAAATTGCAGTAATTTATAGTAAGACCGGATCGTTCACTGGAGGATGTGCGATAGGTGGGCATTTCTGAAATCATTTCCACGAGAGGAATGGTTATCTCTACAGACTTTAACCGTTCTAGAAATTTCTTGAACTTAAGGTCATGTTCCTTATTTTTAAGACGTGCGGGGTATGGCACCCTTGGCATGTACTTCTTATTATCAATTTTTGGTGGTAAAGAGAAGGAAGTTGTACCTTCACCTATACCCTTTTCAGCTTCAATTGCAGCTTCAGCCTGCGGAATTGCTGTATCTGATTTGTCCTTTACCAGCTCAACACTTCCATTTCCTCAATCTTTTCCTTTTCCTTTTCCACCTCCAATGAAACCTTTACTTTCATAGATTTCTTCTTTGCAGATCCAACGTTTCCTTTCAGAGTTTTGCCTCCCCGCAATGTGATTGCTTTACATTGCGGGTTGGCTTCAGTGCTGCTTGGCAGTGTTCCCTTCCCCCTGTTCTGCAATTCCTTAGCCAACTGGGTGACCTGCGTCTCCACATTTTTGCTTGATGACTGCAACTGCTGGTTTATCTCCCTTTGATTGGAAATAAACTCGGTCATCAAATTCTCCAGGCGAGATGGTGGCTTTTGGTTGTATTGCTGATTCTGGTCAGGTTGGGCTTGTAAGTTTTGGAAATTCTGGCCTTGGTTTTGATTAGGCCTCTGTTGGATATGGGGTTGAATGTTCTGATTCTGATTCTGGAAGTTTTGTACTCTCTGCTGGACGAATCCTTGGTTCTGAGGTCTGAAGTTTTGCTGAGGATTTTGGTTTGCAAACTGGTTAGGCTGATTTGGCTGCGTCAACAAATGCGCATTGAGTGCATTGTTGTTGGAATAGGAGAGGTTGGGGTGGCGATTCTAGTAGTTCCCTGCGTAATTGCAGCTTTCGGTAGCTAGTTGTTGGCATGTGTCAGTTGGATGTGGTCCCTGACATAGCCCACAAATTGCTCCCGATTGCTGTGTTTGCACTTGGCTAGATGAGGCTCCTGCCTGAGAAGTACCTGCTCCCTTTCCTTTCTCATGTCCTAGTTGTATTGCAGTTACATGTTCCTGCAATTTTTCGAAATCTGTTTTTCCCTCACTCACAGCAAAAACTTTTCTAGGAGGGTCCACTTTCTTGTCATTACTATTCAATACAGATCTATTGACCGACATTGTCTCAATCTTTTCCCAGGCTTGGTCCATGGGCAAATGGAGTAAATGTCTTCCGCCTGCAGCGTCCAACATCGTTCTCCATGGATGGGTGAGCCCTCCATAGAATTTTCTCTGTTGCTCCCATGGTTGATATCCGTGTTGGGGGCATCGCCTCAAGAGGATGGAGAACCTCTCCTTTGCGTCATACAATGACTCGTCCGGCTTCATCTTGAACTCTCCAATCTTGGCTCGTCCTTCCTCTATCTTTGATTCAGGAAAATACTTCAACAGAAAACTCCTTACTAAATCTGCCCAGGTGCTCCTCTGATTTATGGGCAATGATTTCTACCAATCCCTGGCACCACTAAACAAAGAAAAGGGAAACAACATCAGTCTTATAGCATCAGGTGAGACTCCCTGATTTTTTATTGTATCGCTGAGCTCCAGGAAGGTTTGGACATGATCATGGGGATCCTCATGATTTGCATCGCATAATTGATTGTTTTGCACTAAATTAATGAGTGCCGGTTTGAGCTCAAAATTGCGTGCAGGAAACTGTGCCCTCGCAGGCCTATCCAGATATGGCTCCACGATGGGCTGCATAAAATCAGCTGCTGCTTGCTATTGTTGATTTCCTTGCTCTGCTTGGTTTTGATACTGCTGTTGGTAGTTGGGGTTCTGTTGGAATAGATTTTCAGGATCATGGGGGTTGTTCTGAAACTGGTCTTGATTGAAGGCTTGATTGTGGTATTGCTGGTTTGGTATATTTTGGTTTTGTTGGTTATATTGGTTAGGGGGTGGCGGTTGTTGGTGGAATTGCTGATACTGTTGCTGATTTGGATTAGGTAGATTTTCCTCTTCGTTGGCACGATTTGGGTGTTCTACTATACCCCCATCAGCTCCATTACCAGGGTTATTGGGTGGTTGGTCTATTGGTAAGATCGGGGGAATGTCCTGGTTCTCTGCCATATCAGATATTTCACTGCTTGTAGTTTCGGGTGAGGTGCGAGTCCGTGCCTCCTGCTCTTTTCTTCGTCTGGCTTGCGCCCTCAGTTCGCGAGCGGTCCTTTCTATTTCTAGATCGAACGGTAGCTCAGGCAATGTGTCCTTTCTCCTTTGCATAAGCAGTTTGTATCACGATTTGACAGCACCTGCACAACCCCCAGGTTAGTCATGGTTCAAGAATATATACAAAAACTATCTATGAGTAAATCAGGGTGTAGTTCTCTTAATAAACGGCGCTGCATCCTCCCCGACAACGGCGCCATGAAACTTTTGACAATTTCCCGCACGAGTATTTTCTAAAATATCAAGTTGAATTTATTAAAAGAAAAGAGTTATGATTTATGGGAAAGGATTTAAGGATATATTTCACTTTTTGTTACTCATGTGGGAAACTTTGATTTCAAATGGCGCCATGAAACTTTTGACAAATTTCATGGTGAAGCCGGGGTAAACAATTCAATCTTAACAGACATCAGTGTTCAATACTTAATATAGTATTATCCCCGGCATGAAACTTTTGACAATTTCCCACTATATGAGCATTTTCTGGAAAATAATAATCCCAGTTCAATTTTATTTAATGAAACCAATTTATGAGGATGGAGTTGGGATTAGGTATATATTTATAGGTTGTCACGTTTTTATTACTCGTGTTAAGAAACTGTGCCCCCGAAAGCGCACGGTGTAAAAAATTGCAGTAATTTATAGTAAGACCGGATCGTTCACTGGAGGATGTGCGATAGAAGCAGAGCCCACGTCGTTTACTAAGATTTTCCACTCGGTTACTCGATTCAAGTTTTGCAATGGATTCTAAAACTACTTGACAATAATTAAACTATACTATGAAAGCAATTAAAGATCATTCTACAAAGCATGGTAAATTTAGTCTAAAAAGCGATTACATTCTATTCTAAGGAAATGATAAGAATTAGGCTAAGAAAGCAGGTAAATTTATTCTATGAAAGCTGATTTAAAATGTGACAGAAAGGACAGGAGGGAAATAATAAAGATTGGACAAGAATTCAGATGAGACACAAGTAAACTTCCATTTTTGTTACATAGATCGTTGGTTGGGATAATTCATCAGTTAGCTAACTCTCATGCTTCCTATACCATGTTCCCTTTAACAGACAGGTACTTACAGTGAGGATTTACATGCCTTAAGACAACAAAATCCAAGATACCACAGATATACAACTGCCCCCGCGCAGAGGTATGTTATTTATCCATGGTGGATAAGCAACACCTAACATATCATTAGTTGACATGCCAAGTACTCCTATCATCCCCCTTGTCACACCCAAAGTCCAAATTAATTCCCGAACTAACCCATAACTCTTAAACCTTACAACCGGCGGCCAACCTCTAATCCTTCCGAGTGACCTCTATGAAAGCATTTTTAAAGAAAGCGATAAAGAAAGCAGTAAGGAAAGCATTTAAACACCTATCACTCGGAAGTCTTTAAAAGTCATCTCATTCCGTTAGTATAAAAGAGCCCCTGGTCTTGGTGACCAGATGCAGATTTAGAACTTCCCAAATATCAGTAAGCCACAGGGCTTATAACATCTGGTTAGTTATGAGATACAAACATGAATGGAACAGACCTATGGAGATCTATTCCGAATGTACTCACTCAAGACTCAATTTTAG
This sequence comes from Hygrophila difformis, assembly GCA_030278955.1. NCBI lineage: Eukaryota > Viridiplantae > Streptophyta > Magnoliopsida > Lamiales > Acanthaceae > Hygrophila > Hygrophila difformis. The sequence continues at coordinate 18,078,248 of JAOANR010000002.1, read as the reverse complement.
GCTTTGGCGGAAGAAAATAGTAGTTGAAAGAATACTCAACCCTACCTTAGAAATTAACCAAGGCCTACATGTTGTTCCTCTAATATTATTTATCACATCTTATCCGAATCCAAGTGGACACTGATTCGACGCAACACTTAATAGAAGATTCCCAACACACAGTAATTTTGAGAAACAAATAGATATTCGAAAATCATTCCCTGAACAGGTACTAAACTCTCAATTAAAACACATATCCTTTCAGTCTAGGTGAGACCTAATCGCTGACTCTGCTTCTAAGTTCTCAATATCAACCCCAGTAGAATATGAGTTAGTCATAAATGTCGAATTTATCCCTTACTCAGATCCGGATTTTATAAAGTGATTTTTGTGGAAATTTATTATGCAGCATCTGATTAAGATCAAGACTTCTATGTCCAAGGAGAAGGATCTCCAAAATATTGAAGACCACCATATCTACATAATAATATCATGCATACATGTATATGAGAAGTAAAATAAAATACCCCAAAATATATGGTGGGGTTAGACAAAATTTGATATACAGAGATGGATTAGCCTGAGATAAGAAGAATTTGGCTGAAAAGAGTGCCAGAAATAATTGAGGTTATCCGGACTGCCAACATCTGCTATCCGGTTCCCAAGTATTCCAGATGAAATGATCTTTAGGCAGTGGAATGCCTTAAGTGACAGTTGCCGCCGTCATCTTAGACTTCACTATCTGCGAATTTGGATGAAAACCCACATGTTCTATTACTGCAATAATTATTAAATAACATTGGCATATATCATCTAACATTACTACAGCTCTAGATTCAGGTTTGAAATTAAGATAAAGAAAAGAAAACTTTGTATCTAATTAGGAGTTGGCTGAGTGACTAATCGTTATCCCCGTGAAGGGACCTTTTCGCCGTAGCTTCCACCAACCACTAATCAGATCATGCAAAATAACGAGTAATAATTAACACACAGAGGACGAGCTAATCGTTATCCCGGTGAAGGGACGTTTTCGCCAACATTGATCTGTGATGTTCCTTATTACCCATTCATACACACAATAAACAGAAAAGATAAAATTAATGAAATATTTATGGTATTGTGTAAGTGTTAATCACACAATAGTTTAGACGCTAATGAGTTGAGATGTGTAATGGATAAAATTAGATGAAATGGGCCTAAGCCCAATACACCCATGCAACTTACACAACTCATGAAGATAAAATATTTTTGAAGTTTTAAAATAGAAGGAAGAAAGCAATTCGGTCTACTAGGTAAGGTGCAAAATAGACCGAATTGAGGATGCATGAGGGATGAAGTAATACCTTAGCCAATTAATCCTTGCAAAGATGTGAAACATCATCTAATTCGAATTGTCGAAGCAATTCGGTCTAAACCGAATTGGATAATTCGAATTGATGAAGTCATTCCTTTACTCAAATTTGAACAAGGCATTTACCCCAAAATGAGGGTAATTCGAATTGCCAAGTCAATTCGGTCTAGACCGAATCGGCAATTCGAATTGGTAAAACAAAGAAAATTAAACTAAGGCATGAGGGGATGGAATGCATACAATATGGTGAACAAGGTCAATTCGGTCTATGGGAGTAATTCGGTTTAGACCGAATTCGCACAGACCGAATTGCTTGTGCACCATATGAGAGCAATTTTTGCTATGTAATTCGGTCTCATGGGCAATTCGGTTTAAACCGAATTGCATATATATTTTAATTAAGGCATTCAACAAATATTTTTGCCATGCAATTCCATTCTCATGGGCAATTCGGTTTAGACCGAATTGCCTCAAATCGAATTGCATGTCATTTCCCACATAAGTGTATTTTTGTGCTCACAAGTACGGGTTTGGTTGGCACTGTGTGGTCTATGATGGATGAGATTTACCTAATCCTTCATTTCACATCAATGTCACCTCACAGCCACACTTGTGAGCAATTTAAGGAAAAAAGCAACGTAGGATACGTGTCTAGCAGGCATTTAGCATGAATTAAACCCTAATTCTACAAACAAGACATCAAAGATCAAAGAACCTAAACATCTAAGAAAATAAGAACAACATGCATAAAAGTAAGAACACTTACATTATCTAAGGCAACAATAAACTAAAATAAGGAGAAGAAACACAGCAGCAAAAGATATTTAAAATAAATTCTAACAACCCTAAAATTATCTAAAACCTAAGAACACTTATTTGAAGCTCTAAGGTATAAAAACAAACCAAAAAACCCACTAAACATGCATTTATTGAGAATGTAAGTCAACTAGGACATAATAAATGTAACATAGTTGAAACAAACAAACATTCTAATATTTATTGCTAAGGAAAGCATTAAATGAGTGCCAAAAACATGAAATAAAAACCCATTTCTGGATCTTTTCTTGTATTGACACTTGAAAGCAAATAAACAACCCAAAACCATCATTAACTTGAAGGTAGGGTTTATTCTAACTACAAAGCATTTAAAGTGTATGGTAATGGCTACACTAAAGGTAGTAACAAACTTCTATAAAAATAAACTAAGATACAAAAGTATTAAAACTAGACTACAAGCTTGAAAAATAAACTAACTAAACTAAACTACCTACCTAACCCTTAAGGGGTGGAGAAATCCTTCTGCTCCTTCTTTTTGTCTCCCAGCAGAATGTCAAAATGTGTAAGTGTTCGAATGTGTTGAGGAAGGTCAGCTTTTATACTTCTTCTCGAAACCCTAGGCCCATCAGGGCCCATCCACAGTGCCATGCATTTCTCACGTGCTCACAGCTTCAATTAGATGTAATTGCGAATGTAATTTGGTCTCCTCAAGCAATTCGGTTTAGGCAATTCGAATTGCATGAGGTCTTCCTTCTTGATCTTGAGCATGGAATGTGGTATTCTCTTATAAATTCGGTCTATGTGTAGACCGAATTGGCCTTTTCGAACTGATGATGGCTCCTGCTTGGCTTCCTTGCTTTGAGGGAATTCGGTCTATGCAATCAATTCGGTTTAGACCGAATTGCATAGATCGAATTCCTTCTTTTCTTTTCTGCTCAGGGTCTTCTTCTTTCCATAGTGCAATTCGGTCTAGGGGTCAATTCGGTTTAGACCGAATTGCCACAGACCGAATTGGTTGCTCTGCTTCTCTTCTTCAACACTTGTCTCTTTTTCTGCTTCTTCTCTTCAGCAATTCGGTCTAATGAGCAATTCGGTTTAGGCCGAATTGCGTATAGACCAAATTGATCTTCAACACTTAACCAAAATTTCAGTTTGTGGGATTTTTATTCTTTTTCCCATCTTTTTGATTTTTGTGGGCTATTTTATTCTTTTGCCCATCTTTTCATTCCTTTTTTCTTTTCTTTTTCCTTTTTTCATGTTTTTGGAATTTTCTAACACAAATACAATTAAAATTGCATGTTTTTGTGTCTTTCATTACCAGCTTATTTTTCTTACAAACTTGCATTAATCTGTCGAATTCAACTGCTTTCTTATTGAAATAAGATGGGAATACGATCAAAATGTCCATCTCAGACACGGAAATGGATTGGAAATAATGGACAATTTTGGCCATTATCAACATCCTCACATTTAATACTGATCGTCCCCGAGCAGTCAGAGTCAGTGCTCCTAAGAGCATGGACTCTGCACATTCAATCCATTTGCGTGGCTTCAAAAAATTTCATTCTGTTTATATTGGGATAAGACAATCAAAATTACAAGTATTAAACTCTCTTGATTGCAGTGTTTAATGAAATGATACTTCTCACTTGAATAGGCATACAATCCAATCATTATTGTTAATTTTTCTTGAATATATGTATATCATTGGTTTAAATTTTTGAATTCAAGTATGACATGAGCATTAATTAATCAAAGCAGAGCCTCACATATAGTAGAATCGGAAATTTCACTCACTCTCAAATTGGATTTTAGACAATACGCTCATAATCATATTCAAATAAATTCTCCCATAAGCTTGCAATTAGACCAACTCGCCACCCAGTCATTTCTTAAAATCGAGATCCCGAGGTCTTATTCAAGGTTATAACGGGGCATACGGTTGTAACATTAGGTAAGGAAGAATATTATTGGCTAAAAGTGACACGATCTCATTCCTCCTTAACGTGGCATGTTTTTATTTAAAATCTATGATCATCAATAATTCTTTCTTTCTTTTTCTTTTTCTTTTCTATTGCTTGACATTAGACTATGTCTAATTTGTTTCTGTCAATTGCAATTTATTTTTGTTGAATGAATCTCAACATATTTTTTTTTGATCGGTTCATGAATACCGATTGATATTTTTGATGATCATAAACTATAATGCCTTGATGGGATTGGTTTGTGTACACTTGGGTTTGATTTTCTTGGTCTTTTTATAAAGTTAGGAATAATATAGTGGTTTCAAAGAAAAATTAGGCTTAAAGGCTCAGATTGGTTAATCATAAAGGGAAAAATATTTTTGGGTTTGGATTTCAAACGAGGCCAAAACTTTGGGTTTTTCTAAGTGCCTCGATCACATTCTCGATTTCGGGAATATGGCATTGTCTTGAATCGGTCCCAATTGCAAGTTCTAGTGTCCTTTAATCGAATTGATTTTCACACAACAAAAGAAGTAATGAGTAAAAATGACTCGGCTCAGATCTCACATGGTATGGTTTGATCATGTCATACATTTATTCTTAAATTTAGCCTTTGAAAAATTCTTGCATCTTATTCAATCAAATTCTCAACATGAAAATTTTTTTTTTCTTCCAAGTGATCATATCATTGGATTTTTATAGCTCAAAACCTCAAGAATTTATATCATGCATATTTTTAATTGTTTTATCCCAATTTAATAGTTTGAAAATTTCATCCTTAGCCTAAATTCAACATGTGAATTTAGGTGACAGATTTATGCTTGTTTTATGCCGGTTATTTAATTGAAAGCAATAAAGAGATATTGTGAACATGCAAGCATGTTACAGTTTTGTTTTTGGCGTGACAGTCACTTATTCATCTTGGACTGTCACACATCTTTTTCAAAATATTTTTGAGAATTCAAGACGAAATTCTCTTTGTGAAAAGCATGGAGGATTAATTCCAAACTACAACATTCCGACAATTACATCAGGTAATTCCAAGGTTCGGCTTATAGCTACGACCTTAATTACAGAAACCCATTAATATATTAGTTACAGGAGATGCTATACACTTGGATAAAGTTTTCACAATGAGCATTTCAAAAGATCTCCTAAATGAAGTTTCAGTTTAATTTACTCAAAAGTGACTCCTTATAGACGAGTCTGTCTTTCGCATCCTTCTTCTTCTATCCTTGGAAAAAGATCCTGCTCCAATGGAAAAAGTTTGTCAGGCTGCAGGGCAAGCAGTAATCACCCTCGTCGTCCTGATTTTCCAGCACTTTTTGGCCGTAGACTCTGGGTCCTTGGTCAATGAACAGATCAGGAGTCTCCAGGCTTTCCATCAACCATGCAAAGACGTTGTTGCCCACATATGCCATGATTGATTCGTCCGTCACCATCTTGTTGATCATTGCTATTCCTTGATGGACCTGTTCCTTGTCCAGCTTGCTAAGTAGCATGAATCCCCTGACAAAGATTGATGCTTTGTGATTGTCATCAATCCCTGGTTTCAGCAATTCACAGGCTCTTTCCTCATTGCCTGCTCCGAATGCTTGTAGGGCTAGTACGAACTGGAGGTAGTAGTTGCCCGCATTGATACACTTCTGCATGAGTTCCTCCTTCTCCGCCTCGACTCCTATCTCCCACATCTTTACGATTGTGGTCTCCAGTTCGCATCTCTTGTAGACAATGGGGAGATCACCAGCTGCCCTGAACTTCTTGCATACCTTTTTGACAGCGAACACCTTCTTGATGTCATCCTCTCCTATGCGAGAGAGGATTTCTCCTAGAAGTTCCATTGGCAGGTCCAGTAGTTCGAGCCTTTCCTGTTCTGGAGCTGGATCCGGAAGGATGATGTCCCTGAAGAAGAGAAGTTGAAACTATTTTTAACAAATTTTTGATAAAAATATTCAAGTTGAAAAATCAACATCCTCACATTTTGAGCTATGCTCTAAAAGTGAGTTAATTGGTTTTACTTGAATTTATTGGGTTATACTACATATTAAAAGACAGAGGTTAGATTATAGAATCTAACAATTATTGCAACTGCAAAGTAGGAAAATAAGAGAAATAAGGGTCTAGGACCCTTACAAATGTTTCTTAGACTAAAAATAGTTTAGAGATTTTTGAATGGTCAAAGGACCAAAAGATAGAATTTTTATAGGCTATTGAGCCTACAAAAGAAAAGTGTATATTTTTTTTTATCACTTTAAAGGTGATCAAAAGCATATGAAATGGGAAGATGGATATTTAATAATGAAGAATCAATACACATGAAGAGTTATGTAATTACTAGCACAAGATGATGGACTAAGGAAAGTGAAAAATAAAAATAAAAATAAAAATAAGCATACACATGCAAAAAGGCTATTTTTGGATTTTATGGAAAGTGTTGACTTGTTTATTTAATAAAGTTGAGGGTGTGAGTGGTCCCCCATTTGGATTTTTGTTTTGGGAAATGGGTATTAATGAGTGAGCAAAGTTGCTACACTTGTTTATTCCCTACATATCCCAATAGTAAACATGTCAAACACTTAAATAAAAACAAAAATTCTATCAACTTTTTGTCTTTTTAAACATAAATTCCATGCCAATAGTTTTTGAAAAACACTTGTCAGGAAAAATTTTGGCATGGTTTCGTCTGTAATACCATGTTTCCAGTGTATACAAACATCAACTTTGCAGTTGAGTTTGCAAGTGGTGGTAAACAGGTACCCCACAAAAGCATTTATTAATAAGGGTTCTACAATACAGTACATGCAAACACAAAACAACATACAAGAATAGTCCATTCATGCCAGTATCATGCAAAATTTGCCAATAAATCATGTTTCAAAATGTATCAACATAGATTAGGCAATCTCATCAGCATGTATATTCAATCAACATCAACAGGTATCCAATAAACAAAATAACACAGTGGTTTAAAGGGAAAATAACCCACTGTGTTCACCCATTTCCACATTTTCAAAGAACAAACAAACAACACAGTATATGCATAGAAAAAAATAATGGCAACAAGTATTCACAATATGAAGCAAAAACAGATTTTTAAGGGCTTTTGAAACCCAAATTTTCAAAATAGAAGCATCCCCTACACCACCGAAAGCTTAAAACATCAACAATGGCAGTTCGAACCAAAGCAAGAAAAAGCCCTAGTTCGCACTACTCTGTTCTACCCTATTCCGACCATACCCAACCTATTCCGACCACGTCCCGACCATGCCCAACACGAAAACAGTCCTCATTCCCCTCCCCATTACTGATTTCGCAAAAACGAAGAAAAACGAAAACTGAAATCGCAAGAATGAGAGTGCGAAATCGAAAATAGGACACTTACCCGACACTCCCAGTAGGATTAGACGAAGAAGACGCCATTTTTGAAAGCTTTGGAAGGATTTGAACGGGGTAAGGTACTGATTCGAACTCTGGTTTCGCGAGGAAGAAGGGTTCGCGAATGGAGGGAATCGGGGAATGTTCTAAGTGTGGAGAGTGAAAGTGAGGGAAAAGAGGGGAAAAAGAAATATATAAGGTGAGGGATATGGGGTAATTCGGTCTATTGGAGACCGAACCATCAATTCGGTCTAGACCGAATTGATGTGGTCTCGAATTGCTGGTGAGAGATTCGGTCTCTTAGGCCAATTCGGTCTAGACCGAATTGGCATGGAGACCGAATTGAGGGGAAAAATAAACAAACAAGCAACTTACTGTAATGCGGTCTTTTGAAGTCAATTCGGTCTAGACCGAATTGATCTAGAGACCGAATTGCAGTAAGAAGATCGAATTGAGTACTTAGGAAAAATAATGGGGATTGCTCTTGTGAGGCAATTCGGTCTATATGGGCAATTCGGTCTAAACCGAATTGCCCTATAGATCGAATTGCTCACTTGCAGAAATAAGAATGATGCAATGCCTCTTGTAGATCAATTCGATCTTTTCAAAATCAATTCGATATAGACCGAATTGCTATAGATCGAATTGCTACTTGGCCAAATTTACGCAAGGATGGAGCATGTGTCTTGGGAGTTCAATTCGGTCTCTTAGGCGAATTCGGTCTAGACCGAATTGGTTTGGAGACCGAATTGGTAAATATTACTAAGGCAACACATCCGATGCGATCTGTTTCAAACAATTCGATTTAGACCGAATTGAATTGAAGTACAAAATAGATCGCATTCAACACTTGGAAAAATTTTTGGAAATTTTCAAATTTACCATTTTCTGAAATTATGGATTTTCTTAGAAATTAGCATACTGAAAACACATATTTAAACAGAAATACTACTCTATAATAAATTTGCTTGCATAAATTAGGTTGGATTAACACCCTCATTTTATGGATTTATTCCGAATTTTAAATTTCTCAAAATTCTGAAATTACTTTCCATTAAATTTAGTATTAATCCAACCGAAAACCTGGTTTTTGGAGCTTTATCTTTCTTTTTGTTGGTTTCATGAATTCCTGCAAGATAAACATAAGAAAATTATTAAATTTTCTCCAAATATCATCATCCTCACATTTAGAGTCTTAGTACTCTAAATGTTTAGTTGATTTTTGGATACTTATTGTCCGAGAAAATGAATATATTATGTAATAATAGTTATGTAAGTATATATATATTTTTATTGAGCATAGGCCGGTTCTGATATCGGTTGAACTTCTTTTTCGTGGTCTAACTGCCCTAGGTACTCCTTCAATCTCTGTCCATTCACCACCAGCTCTCCTTTGTCAGTTCGAATCCTGACAGCTCCACTTTCGAACACGTGCACCACTTCGTATGGCCCTTCCCATCTGGATCTAAGCTTTCCGGGGAACAGCTTCAACCTAGAATTGAATAACAGGACATTTTGGCCAACATAGAAGTGTTTAGACTTTATACAACGATCGTGTAACTTCTGGGTCCGCTCTTTGTAAATCCTCGAGCTTTCATAAGCTTGCGCACGTATTTCCTCAATTTCATTGAGGTCCAACTTGCGCTTACTCTGAGCAACTCGTGGGTCAAAATTAAGCATTTTTACAGCCCAGTAAGCCTTGTGCTCTAGTTCTACAGGCAGATGACAGGCTTTTCCAAAGACAAGCCTGTATGGAGACATCCCGATGGGAGTCTTGAATGCAGTGCGATATGCCCATAGAGCATCGTTGAGCTTACGTGACCAATCTTTGCGGGTTATCCCCACAGTAGCCTCGAGTATATGTTTGATTTCGCGGTTAGATACCTCGACTTGGCCACTGGTTTGGGGATGATAATGTGTGCCGATCTTGTGGTGAATCCCACTTTTGTTCATAAGATTTGCAAAAGCTTTGTTAACAAAATGGGTTCCTCCATCAGATATGATTACCCTAGGTACACCAAATCTATTGAAAATGTTATTTTTCAAAAATTTGATGACTTGGTTACCATCATTGGTTGGCAGCGCAACCGCCTCGACCCACTTGGACACGTAATCGACAGCTACCAAGATGTAATGATTCCCATCAGATGTCGGGAATGGTCCCATGAAGTCAATACCCCATACATCGAAAATCTCAAGGATGAGAATTCCTTTTTGAGGCATTTCATCCCTCTGGGAGATATTCCCTAATCTTTGGCATCTGTCGCAAGCCTTAACAAACGCCCTACAATCCTCGTAAATGGTAGGCCGATAGAAACCACACTCAAGCACCTTGTGAGCTGTTCGAGTGGGGCCATGGTGACCTCCATATTCCGATTCATGACATTTTTTAGCGATTTGATAAGCCTCGTGCTCAGTTACACATCGTCTAATAATCGAATCTGCACAATGCTTAAAGAGATAAGGATCTTCCCAGAAGTAGTCAACTACATCTCGGTTGAACCTTGCTTTCTGTTTCTTGTTCTGGAATGGTGGGGTTATTCCACATACTAAAAAGTTAGCAATGTCGGAAAACCATGGACAAGCTTGATCATGAAGGTGCAAGGCGAACAATTGCTCGTCCGGAAAATTTTCATTGACGGCTATCTCATTTTTATCATTTTCTATTCGAGACAAATGGTCAGCAGCACCATTGTCTCTGCCTTTTTTTTATCTTTTATTATGATATCAAATTCCTGCAACAAAAGTACCCACCTGATTAATCGAGGTTTGGCATCTTGTTTGCTGAACAAGTATCTCAGTGCAGAGTGATCTGTGTATACTATGGTTTTCGTACCAATGAGGTATTGTCTGAATTTATCAAACGCGAAAACCACAGCATACATCTCTTTCTCCGTGGTGGTGTAATTGACTTGGGCTTCAGTCAGGGCATGACTTGCGTAATGAATCACGCAGTGCCTCCCTTCCTTATGTTGCCCAAGAACTGCACCCACGGCGAGATCACTTGCATCGCACATTACCTCGAAAGGTATTGACCAATCGGGTGGTTGCACTATTGGAGCAGAAATCAACATCTTCTTGAGCGTGTCAAAGGCTTGAACACACGCTTCATTTATTACGAAAGAATTTTCTTTACAAAGCAAATTAGTGAGCGGCTTGGCAATTTTAGAAAAATCTTTAATGAATCTCCGGTAAAAACCGGCATGCCCTAAGAAGCTCCTAACTGCTTCTATTGAGTTTGGTAATGGAAGGTTGGAAAGACTGAGACTTTGGCCCTATCGACTTCGATGCCTGCGCGCGAGATGCGGTGACCCAACACTATTCCTTCGGTGACCATGAAATGGCACTTCTCCCAGTTCAAAACTAGGTTAGTGTCCTCGCATCTTTTTAAAATATTCGCAAGATTTGTCAAACATTCATCAAAAGTATCTCCATACACAGAGAAGTCATCCATGAAAACTTCAAAGCATTTTTCGATAAATTCTGAGAAGATAGACATCATGCATCGCTGAAAAGTGGCAGGCGCATTGCAAAGTCCAAAAGGCATGCGCCTGTACGCAAAAGTTCCATATGAGCACGTGAAAGTGGTCTTATCATGATCTTCACTAGCTATTACAATTTGATTGTAACCAGAGTACCCATCCAAAAAGCAGTAGTACTCCCTCCCGGCCAACCTCTCCAGCATCTGATCAATGAACGGCAAGGGAAAGTGATCCTTCCGCGTAGCGGTGTTAAGCTTCCGGTAGTCGATGCAAACTCTCCAACCAGTCACTGGACGTGTCGCCACTTCTTCTCCTTGCTCATTAGTCGTTATGCACATCCCCCCACGCTTAGGTACTATTTGCACTGGGCTAACCCATTTGCTGTCAGATATAGGATAGATGATACCAGCATCTAAGAGCTTGATAACTTCTTTCCTTACCACTTCTTGCATGTGGGGGTTCAGACGCCTTTGTGGTTGCCTAGAGGGCTTGTACTCCTCTTCCATTAAAATTCTGTGCATGCAAACAGAGGGGCTTATTCCTTTTATATCAGAAATGGTCAATCCAATTGCATGTACATATTTCTTTAGAATGTCTACCAGAGCTTTTTCTTGTTCTTGTGTCATCTTGGCTGACACAATTACCGGTAATCTTTTATGTTCAGCGAGAAAAACGTACTTAAGATGATCCGGAAGTATTTTAAGTTCAAGCTCTGGCGGACATTCAACGGAAGGCAGTAATTTGCGAGAAATTGTTGAGGGTGAAAGATCAGATTTACCTTCAGGACCCTGTGTCAGTACAGGGTCCGCTTCCTCTTCCGTGGTGCTCTCCTCCTCCTCCGGAGTGAATTCAACACCGTCGAATTCTTCAAGATCCCCAGTGATAGGGTCTTCGAAGTGGACAGCGTTGCAGCTTCTTTGTTGCTTGGCACCTTCAGGCGTCAGTACCTGTTTTGAAACTTTGTCCGTCATCACAGTCATAGAGTCTATGCTCTCATCCTCACACCTACTTTCTATTACATCAAAAATGGAACAAGATCCCTCATTCGGGAATTTCTGCAGCTGCTCCATGTCAAAGGAGATTTCTCTATTGTCGACCCTTAATGTGACTCTTCCAGATGTAGCATCAATCAATGCACCGCCAGTGGCCAGAAACGGGCGTCCCAGGATAAGTGGCATTTCAGAGTCTTCTTCAATGTCAAGGATGATGAAGTCAACCGGGAAAAGAACTTGGCCGGTTTTGACTACCACATCCTTGAGGATTCCTACGGGTTTGGTGATTGATCTGTCTGCCAGTTGCAGTTTCATCTTGACCGGTTCAATCTCTCCGAGCCTTAGGCGAATTGCCATGGCTAGAGGCATCACGTTGATGCTGGATCCTAGATCACATAACCCCATGCTCACTTTGGCCTTTCCAATCTGTACTGCTAGCGTGCAGCATCCAGGGTCCTCTTTCTTTTCGGGCAGTTTCCTTTGAACTATGGCACTGCATGTGCTGTTGAGAATAATCACCTCCTCCTGCTCTACCTGCCTTTTCCCTGAAATCAATTCTTTGAAGAACTTAGCATAGGTGGGCATTTCTGAAATCATTTCCACGAGAGGAATGGTTATCTCTACAGACTTTAACCGTTATAGAAATTTCTTGAACTTAAGGTCATGTCCTTATTTTTAAGACGTGCGGGGTATGGCACCCTTGGCATGTACTTATTATTATCAATTTTTGGTGGTAAAGAGAAGGAAGTTGTACCTTCACCTATACCATTTTCAGCTTCAATTGCAGCTTCAGCCTGCGGAATTGCTGTATCTGATTTGTCCTTTACCAGCTCAACACTTTCATTTCCTTCAATCTTTTCCTTTTCCTTTTCCACCCCCAATGAAACCTTTACTTTCATAGCTTTCTTCTTTGCAAATCCAACGTTTCCTTTCAGAGTTTTGCCTCCCCGCAATGTGATTGCTTTACATTGCGGGTTGGCTTCAGTGCTGCTTGGCAATGTTTCCTTCCCCCTGTTCTGCAATTCCTTAGCCAACTGGGTGACCTGCGTCTCCACATTTTTGATTGATGACTGCAACTTCTGGTTTATCTCCCTTTGATTGGAAATAAACTCGGTCATCAAATTCTCTAGGCGAGATGGTGGCTTTTGGTTGTATTGCTGATTCTGGTCAGGTTGGGCTTGGAAGTTTTGGAAATTCTGGCCTTGGTTTTGATTGGGCCTCTGTTGGATATGGGGTTGAAAGTTCTGATTCTGATTCTGGAAGTTTTGTACTCTCTGCTGGACGAATCCTTGGTTCTGAGGTCTGAAGTTTTGCTGAGGATTTTGGTTTGCAAACTGGTTAGGCTGATTTGGCTGCGTCAACAAATGCGCATTGAGTGCATTGTTGTTGGAATAGGAGAGGTTGGGGTGGCGATTCTGGTAGTTCCCTGCGTAATTGCAGCTTTCGGTAGCTAGTTGTTGGCATGTGTCAGTTGGATGTGGTCCCTGACATAGCCCACAAATTGCTCCCGATTGATGTGTTTGCACTTGGCTAGATGAGGCTCCTGCCTGAGAAGTACCTGCTCTCTTTCATTTCTCCTGTCCTAGCTGTATTGCAGCTACATGTTCCTGCAATTTTTCGAAATCTGTTTTTCCCTCACTCATAGCAAAAAGTTTTCTAGGAGGGTCAACTTTCTTGTCATTACTGTTCAATACAGATCTATTGACCGGCATTGTCTCAATCTTTTCCCAGGCTTGGTCCATGGGCAAATGGAGTAAATGTCTTCCGCCTGCAGCGTCCAACATCGTTCTCCATGGATGGGTGAGCCCTCAAGAGGCTGGAGAACCTCTCCTTTGCGTCATACAATGACTCGTCCGGCTTCATCTTGAACTCTCCAATCTTGGCTCGTCCTTCCTCTATCTTTGATTCAGGAAAATACTTCAATAGAAAACTCCTTACTAAATCTGCCCAGGTGCTCCTCTGATTTATGGGCAATGATTTATACCAATCATTGGCACCACTAAACAAAGAAAAGGGAAACAACATCAGTCTTATAGCATCAGGTGAGACTCCCTGATTTTTTATTGTATCGCAGAGCTCCAGGAAGGTTTGGAGATGATCATGGGGATCCTCATGATTTGCACCGCAGAATTGATTGTTTTGCACTAAATTAATGAGTGCCGGTTTGAGCTCAAAATTGCGTGCAGGAAACTGTGCTCTCCCAGGCCTATCCAGATATGGCTCCACGATGGGCTGCATAAAATCAGCTGCTGCTTGCTATTGTTGATTTCCTTGCTCTGCTTGGTTTTGATACTGCTGGTGGTAGTTGGGGTTCTGTTGGAACAGATTTTCAGGATCATGAGGGTTGTTCTGAAACTGGTCTTGATTGAAGGCTTGATTGTGGTATTGCTGGTTTTGTATATTTTGGTTTTGTTGGTTATATTGGTTAGGGGGTGGCGGTTGTTGGTGGAATTGCTGATACTGTTGCTGATTTGGATTAGGTAGATTTTCCTCTTCGTTGGCACGATTTGGGTGTTCTACCATACCCCCATCAGCTCCATTACCAGGGTTATTGGGTGGTTGGTCTATTGGTAGGATCGGGGGAATGTCCTGGTTCTCTGCCATATCAGATATTACACTGCTTGTAGTTTCGGGTGAGGTGCGAGTCTGTGCCTCCTGCTCTTTCCTTCGTCTGGCTTGCGCCCTCAGTTGGCGAGCGGTCCTTTCTATTTCTAGATCGAACGGTAGCTCAGGCAATGTGTCCTTTCTCCTTTGCATAAGCAGTTTGTATCACGATTTGACAGCACATGCACAACCCCCAGGTTAGTAATGGTTCAAGAATATATACAAAACTATCTATGAGTAAATCAGGAGTGTAGTTCTCTTAATAAACAGCGCTGCATCCTCCCCGGCAACGGCGCCATGAAACTTTTGACAATTTCCCGCACGAGTATTTTCTAAAATATCAAGTTGAATTTATTAAAAGAAAAGAGTTATGATTTATGAAAAAGGGTTTAAGGATATATTTCACTTTTTGTTACTCATGTGGGAAACTTAGATTTCAAATGCGCCATGAAACTTTTGACAAATTTCATGGTGCAGCCGGGGTAAACAATTCAATCTTAACAGACATCAGTGTTCAATACTTAATATAGTATTATCCCTGGCATGAAACTTTTGACAATTTCCCACTATATGAGCATTTTCTAGAAAAATAATAATCCCAGTTCAATTTTATTTAATGAAACCAATTTATGAGGATGGAGTTGGGATTAGGTATATATTTATAGGTTATCACGTTTTTATTACTCGTGTTAAGAAACTGTGCCCCCGAAAGCGCACGGTGTCAAAAATTGCAGTAATTTATAGTAAGATCGGATCATTCACTGGAGGATGTGCGATAGAAGCAGGGCCCACGTCGTTTACTAAGATTTTCCACTCGGTTACTCGATTCAAGTTTTGCAATGGATTCTAAAACTACTTGACAATAAATTAAACTATACTATGAAAGCAATTAAAGATCATTCTACATAGCATGGTAAATTTAGTCTAAAAAGCGATTACATTCTATTCTAAGGAAGCGATAAGAATTAGGCTAAGAAAGCAGGTAAATTTATTCTATGAAAGCTGATTTAAAATGTGACAGAAAGGACAGGAGGGAAATAATAAAGATTGGACAAGAATTCAGATGAGACACAAGTAAACTTCCATTTTTGTTACACAGATCGTTGGTTGGGATAATTCATCAGTTAGCTAACTCTCATGCTTCCTATACCATGTTCCCTTTAACAGACAGGTACTTAAAGTGAGGATTTACATGCCTTAAGACAACAAAATCTAAGATACCACAGATATACAACTGCCCCCGCGCAGAGGTATGTTATTTATCCATGGTGGATAAGCAACACCTAACATATCATTAGTTGACATGCCAAGTACTCCTATCATCCCCCTTGTCACACCCAAAGTCCAAATTAATTCCCGAACTAACCCATAACTCTTAAACCTTACAACCGGCGGCCAACCTCTAATCCTTCCGAGTGACCTCTATGAAAGCATTTTTAAAGAAAGCGATAAAGAAAGCAGTAAAGAAAGCATTTAAACACCTATCACTCAGAAGTCTTTAAAAGTCATCTCATTCCGTTAGTATAAAAGAGCCCCTGGTCTTGGTGACCAGATGCAGATTTAGAACTTCCCAAATATCAGTAAGCCACAGGGCTTATAACATCTGGTTAGTTATGAGATACAAACATGAATGGAACAGGCCTATGGAGATCTATTCCGAATGTACTCACTCAAGACTCAATTTTAGGCTTTGGCGGAAGAAGATAGTAGTTGAAAGAATACTCAACCCTACCTTAGAAATTAACCAAGGCCTACATGTTGTTCCTCTAATATTATTTATCACATCTTATCTGAATCCAAGTGGACACTAATTCGACGCAACACTTAATAGAAGATTCCCAACACATAGTAATTTTGAGAAACAAATAGATATTCGAAAATCATTCCCTAAACAGGTACTAAACTCTCAATTAAAACACAAATCCTTTCAGTCTAGGTGAGACCTAATCGCTGACTCTGCTTCTAAGTTCTCAAGATCAACCCCCAGTAGAATATGAGTTAGTCATAACTGTCGAATTTATCCCTTACTCAGATCCGGATTTTATAAAGTGATTTTTGTGGAAATTTATTATGCA
Organism: Hygrophila difformis; assembly: GCA_030278955.1. NCBI lineage: Eukaryota > Viridiplantae > Streptophyta > Magnoliopsida > Lamiales > Acanthaceae > Hygrophila > Hygrophila difformis. Next base: position 18,061,649 of record JAOANR010000002.1, on the reverse strand, counting down.
GCATCTGATTAAGATCAAGACTTCTATGTCCAAGGAAAAGGATCTCCAAAATATTGTAGACCACCATATCTACATAATAATATCATGCATACATGTATATGAGAAGTAAAATAAAATACCCCAAAATATATGGTGGGGTTAGACAGAATTTGATACACAGAGATGGATTAGCCTGATATAAGAAGAATTTGGCTAAAAAGAGTGCCAGAAATAATTGAGGTTATCCGGACTGCCAACATCTGTTATCCGGTTCCCAAGTATTCCAGATGAAATGATCTTTAGGCAGTGGAATGCCTTAAGTGACAGTTGCCGCCGTCATCTTAGACTTCACTATCTGCGAATTTGGATGAAAACCCACATGTTCTATTACTGCAATAATTATTAGATAACATTGGCATATATCATCTAACATTACTACAGCTCTAGATTCAGGTTTGAAATTAAGATAAAGAAAAGAAAATTGTATCTAATTAGGAGTTGGCTGAGTGACTAATCGTTATCCCCGTGAAGGGACCTTTTCGCCGTAGCTTCCACCAACCACTAATCAGATCATGCAAAATAACGAGTAATAATTAACACACAGAGGACGAGCTAATCGTTATGCCGGTGAAGGGACCTTTTCCCCAACATTGATCTGTGATGTTCCTTATTACCCATTCATACACACAATAAACAGAAAAGATAAAATTAACGAAATATTTATGGTATTGTGTAAGTGTTAATCACACAATAGTTTAGACACTAATGAGTTGAGATGTGTAATGGATAAAATTAGATGAAATGGGCCTAAGCCCAATACACCCATGCAACTTACACAACTCAGGAAGATAAAATATTTTTGAAGTTTTAAAATAGAAGGAAGAAAGCAATTCGGTCTACTAGGTAAGGTGCAAAATAGACCGAATTGAGGATGCATGAGGGATGAAGTAATACCTTAGCCAATTAATCCTTGCAAAGATGTGAAACATCATCTAATTCGAATTGTCGAAGCAATTCGGTCTAAACCGAATTGGATAATTCGAATTGATGAAGTCATTCCTTTACTCAAATTTGAACAAGGCATTTACCCCAAAATGAGGGTAATTCGAATTGCCAAGTCAATTCGGTCTAGACCGAATCGGCAATTCGAATTGGTAAAACAAAGAAAATTAAACTAAGGCATGAGGGGATGGAATGCATACAATATGGTGAACAAGGTCAATTCGGTCTATGGGAGTAATTCGGTTTAGACCGAATTCGCACAGACCGAATTGCTTGTGCACCATATGAGAGCAATTTTTGCTATGTAATTCGGTCTAGGCAATTCGGTTTAGACCGAATTGCCTAGACCGAATTGCATATATATTTTTAATTAAGGCATTCAACAAATATTTTTGACATGCAATTCCATTCTCATGGGCAATTCGGTTTAGATCGAATTGCCTCAAATCGAATTGCATGTAATTTCCCACATAAGTGTATTTTTGTGCTCACAAGTACGGGTTTGGTTGGCACTGTGTGGTCTATGATGGATGAGATTTACCTAATCCTTCATTTCACATCAATGTCACCTCACAGCCACACTATTGAGCAATTTAAGGAAAATAGCAACGTAGGATACGTGTCTAGCAGGCATTTGGCATGAATTAAACCCTAATTCTACAAACAAGACATCAAAGATCAAAGAACCTAAACATCTAAGAAAATAAGAACAACATGCATAAAAGTAAGAACACTTACATTATCTAAGGCAACAATAAACTAAAATAAGGAGAAGAAACACAGCAGCAAAATATATTTAAAATAAATTCTAACAACCCTAAAATTCTCTAACATAAGAACACTTATTTGAAGCTCTAAGGTATAAAAACAAACCAAAAAACCCACTAAACATGCATTTATTGAGAATGTAAGTCAACTAGGACATAATAAATGTAACCTAGTTGAAACAAACAAACATTCTAATATTTATTGCTAAGGAAAGCATTAAATGAGTGCCAAAAACATGAAATAAAAACCCATTTCTGGATCTTTTCTTGTATTGACACTTGAAAGCAAATAAACAACCCAAAACCATCATTAACTTGAAGGTAGGGTTTATTCTAACTACAAAGCATTTAAAATGTATGGTAATGGCTACACTAAAGGTAGTAACAAGCTTCTATAAAAATAAACTAAGATCAAAAGCATTAAAACTAGACTACAAGCTTGAAAAATAAACTAACTAAACTAAACTACCTACCTAACCCTTAAGGGGTGGAGAACACCTTCTGCTCCTTCTTTTTGTCTCCCAGCAGAATGTCAAAATGTGTAAGTGTTCGAATGTGTTGAGGAAGGTCAGCTTTTATACTTCTTCTCGAAACCCTAGGCCCATCAGGGCCCATCCACAGTGCCATGCATTTCTCACGTGCTCACAGCTTCAATTAGATGTAATTGCGATTGTAATTCGGTCTCCTCAAGCAATTCGGTTTAGGCAATTCGAATTGCATGAGGTCTTCCTTCTTGATCTTGAGCATGGAATGTGGTATTCTCTTATCAATTCGGTCTATGTGTAGACCGAATTGGCCTTGTCGAACTGATGATGGCTCCTGCTTGGCTTCCTTGCTTTGAGGGAATTCGGTCTATGCAATCAATTCGGTTTAGACCGAATTGCATAGATCGAATTCCTTATTTTCTTTTCTGCTCAGGGTCTTCTTCTTTCCATAGTGCAATTCGGTTAGGGGTCAATTCGGTTTAGACCGAATTGCCACAGACCGAATTGGTTGCTCTGCTTCTCTTCTTCAACACTTGTCTGTAACACCCCGGATTTGATAACCCAGGCCGGGATGTCACCGCCACATCTCTCTAGCAAGACACGGATTCTCCGAGCTTGCCAAAGAGATGCAAGGCTATAGGTATTGCAAAAAGGTTTAAAAACAAGTCCGGAATCTATTTAAAAATAGTATTAAGTATCATCCACACACAAAGTAGTAGTAATAATATATCGCAGCGGAAAAATGTAAAGTGGGCCGACATGGCCAAAACTCGGGATTTACATGCCCGTTATGCAAGTATCGTAAAAGCAATAAAAACAATGTTTAAGTTTTTCCATCCCCCAATGCATATGCTCATGCATTATCTTCATACTCTGAAAGGAAAAGAGAAAACAACAATTTTATCAGTATATAAATTACTGAGTAAGTCGATCCTAACATAGCAATAAAGGGATTTAACTAGATAATTTAAAATTTCACTCCTAACATGCATTCACAAAATTTAAAGGGAATAATATTTTAATTGTGTACCTGAACATGCATTTAATCCACAATAACAATTTAGTCATGATATGAAATTTAAAGACATAATTTAAATGCATAATTTAAAGACATGCAAAAATAAATAAATACTTAAAAATATTAAATCTTTTATTTCCCCGTTATGTAACCATTTCTCAGTGTTTTGTATAGCCGGTGATCCGGCGGCCGCAGCCGTTTCGTAAGTATCTCGTTTAGCCGGTGATCCGGCGGCCGCAGCCGTATCTGCCATACCCAGTACCACTCCGGAGCCTCTGGAAATCCATATGGACAACCCGAGAGAGTAGGCCATGTATCTCCCGCCGATTGGCGTAATATCTCATCAAATTCTCTCGTCCATTATAGGCCCGAAGAGAAAGGCTAGAGGGGCACCCTGCAGAGCACTCACCCCCCACCAAAGTATCTCATGTATCGTTTAGATTTAATGTATCGGGGTTTTTCAAAAGTATAGATGTATCGTATTTCAAATCTTTGATCGTTCGTTTCGAAATTTCAAAATCCTTCGATTTAAAAGTATCTTGGCGTCACAGTTTACGCCTTTTCAATTTAAAAATTCGGTTTAAGTCCGAAAAATCTGAAAATTTCACAGTTTATGAAAACATCCTAACGAACAACTTTCGTGTTTTAACTTTCTCGAAATAAGTTGAGGAAACATGTAAAAAATCGAGTTTAATGCGGAAACAGTTTACTGTCCCAAAACAGATTTGCCACAGTTCGAAAAATTGGCTTTTTGGCACATCAAACGGACTCCAAAAATTCTGAAATTTTAACCACATATACTAGACATGATTATCTACAACTTTTATTTAGATTGTAAAGATCAAATCGGACTACAAAATATAGAAATAGACTCACTAAGTTCGGACATGTTCATAGGCAGATTTCAAACACGTTTTGTCAAAACAGTTTCTTTTCGATGCGATTTAAAATAGCAAACGCTAACGAAAATGTCTGAAATTTTTACACAACCTAGATTTATGTGTTAGGATTAAAAGTCTAGTTTTGAGTTTCTCGGATTGAATCCTCGAAATAGGAGTTTTAGGCCGATTTCAGAAACTGCGCAAGTTGGGGTTTTTAACTTCGATTTTTACGTTTCGTTACATTACGACTATACCGGACTCCCCTAAATCACCCGTATTGATATGGAAGGCTCAACTTACAGTGGTTGAGTTCTTGAGTAGTCCTAGGGTCGCTCGGCTCGTCCAAAATCCTACGAACGGATCTACGAAACGCAAAGTTCCCGACTTTGGCCACGATCGTATTTGCAATCAACGATTCAAGAGTTAGATTGGGGATTTGAGAGGAAAAACGAGAATGGAAATCTGTTTGAAGGCTTACCAATGAATCTATCACTGAAATCCTTGTTCCACTCCCTTGCTTGGTCGTTGTAGGTTGCCGGAAAGTCGCCGGAAGTCCGTCGGAAGTTCGTCGGGAGAGTGTTTTGGCTTGGGAGAGTTTGAGAGAGCTTTAGGAGGCTGTTGTGACTGCTTATGGGGTGGGGAGACAACCCTAGGTCGCCCTTATTCACCTTCCCCCGTCCAAAATCCACTTTCCAAAGTCGGGGGGTCGAATTATGGTAAAAAATCGCCGAAAACGCGCAAGTTGCCAAAGTCTGTGGGACCACGCGGGGTTGGCGCGCCTTTAGGCCAAACCCCGCCCGGCCAGCGCGCGGTCCCCGCCTGGACTGTGGTCCGGGCGGGTCCGTGCGATCCGATCCGTCGGGTCTTTTTCTCCCCTCTTTCGGACTTCTATCCTTCCACGTTTTCGCACTCGATTTTCCGGGTCATTTTTGGATTATGCTTCTCATCATAAATTTATTTCGACTTAATTCGATTTCACATCTGAAATCTTAGGTTTAGGTCCGTCGGGTTCTAAGTCGTCGTCTTTTGATTTCCGTGCATCTCCGAGTTTATGGGTTCTCGGAAACAAAACTTTCTTTCCTAATGGATTAATTCCTATTTTTATATTCTAAAATTTACGGGTATTACATTGTCTCTTTTTCTGCTTCTTCTCTTCGGCAATTCGGTCTAATGAGCAATTCGGTTTAGGCCGAATTGCGTATAGACCGAATTGATCTTCAACACTTAACCAAAATTTCAGTTTGTGGGATTTTTATTCTTTTTCCCATCTTTTTGATTTTTGTGGGCTATTTTATTCTTTTGCCCATCTTTTCATTCCTTTTTTCTTTTCTTTTTCCTTTTTTCATGTTTTTGGATTTTTCTAACACAAATACAATTAAAATTGCATGTTTTTGTGTCTTTCATTACCAGCTTATTTTTCTTACAAACTTGCATTAATCTGTCGAATTCAACTGCTTTCTTATTGAAATAAGATGGGAATACGATCAAAATGTCCGTCTCAGACACGGAAATGGATTGGAAATAATGGACAATTTTGGCCATTATCACTGTGGAACAAAGATTCAAGGATTCCAAATTGTTGGTAAGTAGTTTTTAAGTTTTCATTCACCTTTTCAAGTCCGAAAATTCGATCTAACCTTAGATTTTCACTTTCGATTCCGATTCGTGGCCAAAGGAGGAAGGATCGTGTTGAGGAGATCCGTTCGTGACGATCCATAGATTCCGGACGACCCCGAGACTGTTTAGGACTCATATCAAGTAAGATAATGCCTTACATATCAATATCGGTGGCTTAGGATCGTTCGTAACATTAGTTTTAATCAAAACCTTAAAACCAAACTTAAAAGATTCACTTTTGCGCGTTTTCTGAGATCGAACGAAAAACCCTGTTTCGAGAATCTGAAACGAAAACCTCCAAACTAGAGATTTTTTTCCTAACATTGTAGTCTAGGTTGTGTAAAAATTTCACGCATTTTCATCAAGTTTTGTTACCCCAAAACGTGTCGGACATTTTCTGAGTTGCATGACTTTTTCGAAAAACATGACAACATGCCTAGTCGAATTTGATGTGCATTTTTCTATTACTTTCGTTCAAAACTAATCATTGGTGTAAAAATTAAAGTTGTAGATAATTGTCTCAAGATTATGCCTGTAAAATTTCATGCATTTTTATTAAAGTTTGTATAGTCAAAACACGATTTGAACAGACTGTGTTTTTGAAGAAAACTATGACAGATTTTGAATTCGAACTTACTGGATTAATCTGATTTAATACGAAATGATTTTGCATAAAATTCCTATAATAAAACTTTCTTATTTTGGTGTCATGAAAGTGCCTGTAAATTTTCATAAATTTTGGAGGTCGTTTGCTATGTCGAAAACGTGTTTGAAAATCAGTGCGCTGTTTTAGAAAAGTTGACAGATTTTACGTTTTGAAGAGATTACAAAATTTCACTTGCTTCCTCACCTAATCTCGAAAAACTCAACACATGAAAGTTGTTCGTTGGCATATTTTTGAGTCGCTGTACAAATTTCAAGTCGATTGCCTTTAAGATGAATTTTTAAACTGAAATGGCGTAAACTGTGGCAATGACTTTGGTTGATATGTTGAAAAACTCGACTTTTTGGAAACACACGATTTGTGAGCTATGTCTAAACAATAAAAACACTTTTCAAAAACCCGTTAATCTAAGCTGAGCTAGATCTCCACGTAAAGTAGGGGGTAAGTGCTCTGCAGGGTGCCCCTCTATCTTGAAATTCGTGCCTGAATAGACGAAATGTGAAATACTGTGAAATTGAGCCAATACGGCCATTGAAAAATTAGTCTACACTCTCGGGTGTATCCGAATGGGTTACTCGAGGCTCCGGTGTGGTAATGTGTATGGCGCGATAAGTGGGTTGCTTCGGCAATTTTCCGAAATTTGATATTGAGAAACGAGACACTTGAGAAACTTGGTTGTGGCGTCCTCTTCTTAGTTAACGGGGAAAATTAAAGGACTTGAAATTTATATTTATTTATTTATGTCGTTACTTATGCCTTTTTAAATTATGTTTTTAAATTTATGCCTATGCCTTACTTTATCATTTTTAAATTTAATTTAGTTATGAGAAAATATGAATTAAATTATTGTCAAAATATGCATGCTTAAAGAAATGAGTTTATTTTAATTATTAATTTTACAATCCCTTTATTGCTATGTTAGGGATTGTCTTACTCAGTATTCTTTAATACTGATAAATGTTATTTTTATTTTCTCCTGTTATAGAGTACGGAGCATGAGCATGCATTTGAGGGGAATTATTTTGGACACTACTATATTATTCCATATGACTGCATACGGGCCTGTTAACCCGTGTTTTGGCCATGTCGGTCCTTTTCTTTATTTCCACTGCATAAACTTTATTTCCGTTGCGTAAACTTAATTATTATTCGTACATGGATGATTACTACTCTATTTTCAGTATAAATACTTCCGGACTTGGTTGCTTTTAAACTATTTTTGAAATACCATTAGCCTTGCATCTCTCAAGTGAGCTCGAATGAAGTCGTGTCTTGCTTGGGAGGTGTGGCGGTGGCATCCCGGCCTGGGTTATCAAATCCGGGGTGCTACAAGTTGCATCAGAGCCCGGAATATTTTTAAAGCTAGTATTATTATTTTTTAAACCATTATTTTTAAATTCATTATTTTTTAAACTATTATTATTATTTTTTTTAAGCCCAAGTTTTTAGCCCAAGTAATTTTACTTATTATTTTATAAAAGTCTAAATTTTTGAGCCACAAAATTTTAGCCCAAAATATATATATATATTTTTTTTTTACTTAGCCCTATATTTCTCTTAGCCCAGAGATTTAATACTTTGGCCCAATATAGAGGCTCAACATTTTATTATTATTATCCATGAAATAAATTTATTTTAAACACATGGATAAATTAAATTTTATTGGGGGGATTGCATATGCATACTTGCATGTAGATTTAAATTCTTGCATCTCTTAACTTTACACTTGGCATGTTCTAACTCTAACCTACCTTGTTGACACTAGATGGCCGAACCAAATGCGAATATGGTGAACCTTATGATGAAATTAGCCAATGCTTATCTCGAATCTCAACAACATATAAATTATTTTAAGACGCGAGTAGGACAACTAGAAGCTAACATGGCCCATCTGGGACGCCTTAGGGAAGCTGATCATCATGACATAACCCAACTCAAGGCCCAAGTCACTGAACTTCAAGCTCAAGTGGCTACTCTCCAAAACAAGAACGATAACCTAGAGGAGCAAGTAGAGAACTTGGGGTGGGAGCTGACCAACCTAGCTGATGACATATTTCCTCATAGCCCTGAACCCATTCCCGATGCTTGGCCATCCAGCCCAATCAACATATCGAGCGATGAAGACGACCCCATTGAGGATGCGCCTACTTATTCGCTCTAGACTTATAGATATATTGATGCACTATATCTGTTAGTACTACTCTTATTTTTTACTAGTACAACTATTCCCATTCAGATGATTGTACTCGAGAAAGGTTTTCTATTGAGCAATAAAAGTTACGAGCATTTATAAATTACACAAGTATATTTAAATTATTATTTATATTTTATTAAAATTATTTTTCTAGTGCCTTGTTGGGACTCAATCAAACAAACATACAAGGTATTTGCTAAAATAAATAAATAAATAATATATGTATGTATATATAACAAAGAGATAGTAATCAAGCAAGGAAACCCTGAACCCTAAAACTCTGATCTCTTGACCCTAAATAAAAAAAAAATAAAAAAAAAAAACCTGAACAGTCGCCTGTTCATTAAAAAAAAATTAATCATCTTCTTTAAAACTCGGCATAAACCTACGCCAAGAGGATTGATTTACAAACTCCAACAAGTGAATGTTAGCCACTCCAAAACAACTTCTGCTAACACTGTTCCAATACACTAAGACCTATTAATACCACCCTTTTTCATTTAATAAACCATTTTTTAAACACTACATTATACTTTTACAAGAAAAATCTAATCTCTTGTGCTTGCAACAGAATGGCACGGAGAGGAAGACCGCGTAACCAACCCACTCCCGCTAACACCAATGAGACACCAAGAAAACCTGACATACCGCTAGCAAATGAGGGCGTGCATGCGCAGGAAGAGCCTGCAGCCCAGATGCCTAATGTGGATGGCCGACTAAGGAACACCGAAGAGCTGTTAGTCGTCATAGGCAATGCACAAGTTAGCCAAGGGCAGGCTGCGGCGGTACCTCCGCCGGAAGCCCGCATAAATTACCTAGCCATGGTAAACCCATATCATCCGCCGCATGACGCCGGAGAAGAGGATCCGGCTAAGCTTGAAGAATGGATCCGAACATTCGAAAAGCTACTAAATGCAGTGAGATGCCCGGGCGGAGAAAAGGTACACTTGGCATCGTACTATCTCAGAGGAAAAGCGGATGAATGGTGGCGCACTACCCAAGGGAAATTGGATGAAAGAGATGAGCCCTACTCGTGGAACGAATTCATGGAACTACTCAGGGATCGCTTCTACCCCCTGAATACCAAGGCCGCAATGTATGAGGAGTTCCTGTCCTTAAAACAAGGAGGTCAGACTGTCCAAGAGTACTATACTTGATTTAAGGAATTGGTGCGATTTGCGCCAAGGTTGGTACCCACTGACATAGAAAAACCCCAAAAGTTTGAGATGGGATTAAATCTGGCCATCAGGGAAGTGATCACAGGAGTACACTACCCTGACCTGCAGGCAGTCTATGATCGTGCCGTGGCAGTGGCACGCGTGCAACAGCTGAAGAGGAGAGTGAGCGGGGAGCCCAGTCGAGGTCCCCAAGACAAGAAGGTTAGGGACAATAGGAACGAGAACAATCCAAGGAGGAATGATTATCGGGGAGGGCCAAATAGACCCCAGCAGGCAAACAACGGAGGGAACAATGGGAGTGTCTATAATCAAGGAGGCCCTATACCACCATGCCCAAGGTGTGGCAGACCCCATCTAACGAGGGGATGCCCTCCGCCGAGTGCTTGTTTCCGATGTGGTCGGCTTGGTCATCAGAGGCGTGAGTGTCGCACTCGCGTTGAGAACATCACCAAAAGGGAGGACTTGGTTGTGGGACCAGCGCAAAATCGTAATCAAAACGGTCGGGATGGCAACAATCAGGGATTCCGGCCCCCTCAAAATTCGAACCCCAACCAGAACCAGTGCCCTCCGTAGAACCCGAACCCGAATAACCAGCCAAATCAACAGGGCAACCAAGGACGCCCTATGGGATGACTCAATGTGATAAACCAAGCTGGCGTACCTGAGCAAGGTGACGTGATGGCAGGTATATTTCACGTTTTAAGCGTACCTCTTAAAGTTTTGTTTGACTCAGGAGCTAGTTGTTCTATTATAACATCACTAGTTTTGCCTGAGTTAGATCTACCTAATTGCGAGATAATTAGTTTAGGAATTCAACTACCTTCAGGAGAAGTAGTATCATGCTCTAAATGTTATAATGGAATTCCGATAGTTATCAAGAACGTATAATTCTTCGCGAACTTGGTAGAATTTAACCTAAGGGACTTTGACGTTATATTGGGTATGGACTGGTTGACCCGGTATAAAGCAGTGATCGAATGCCAAAAACAGAAGGTCACTCTGTCAAAGAGTAGGGGGGAAAAGAGTTATCTTTTACTCTCAACCCCCTAAGAGGCATAACAAGATTGTTAACGCTCCCAAGTTATGTAGCTTAATGCGTAAGGGATACGCGTTGTATGCATGCTACGTTCACAACCTGAAAGCGAAAGAGGACAAGGTTGACAATATCCCAGTGGTAAGAGAGTACCTGAATGTGTTTCCCCAAGACATCCCGGGTATGCCACCTGAGAGAGATCTCGAATACACCATAGATCTCATTCCGGAAACGGAACCTGTTTCCAAGGCTCCTTACCGCATGGCACCACTGGAGATGAAAGAGTTGAAGGAGCAACTCGAAGAATTGCTGGAGAAAGGATATATAAGACAGAGTATGTCTCCATGGGGAGCACCGGTCTTATTCGTTAAGAAGAAGGACTGAGGACTACGTCTTTGCATCGACTATAGAGGTCTCAACCAAGTAACCGTCAAGAACAAGTATCCGCTACCGAGGATCGAGGACTTATTTGACCAGTTTAAGGGAGCTTCAGTGTTCTCGAAGATCGACTTGCGATCTGGTTATCATCAACTGAGGATCGCCGAGAAGGATATCCCGAAGACAGCGTTTCGAACTCGGTATGGACACTACGAGTTCACAGTGCTATCCTTTGGATTAACAAATGCGCCGACAATGTTCATGAATCTCATGAACAATGTCTTTACAGAGTTGTAGATCAATGCATCGTGGTTCATCGACGACATCCTGACCTACTCGAAGAGCGAGGAAGAGCATTCCCAACATTTGCATCAAGTGTTAGGGATTTTGCGCAAGAATCAACTCTATGGGAAGTTGTCCAAATGCGAATTTTGGTTGAAGGAAGTAGCATTCCTTGGACACACAGTAACCGCCATTGGAGTTTCAATAGATCCGGCAAAGGTTTCGGTGATAACCGAGTGGATATCGCCGACGAGTCCAACTGAGATAAGGAGTTTTCTTGGACTAGCTGGGTATTATAGGCGATTCGTGAAAGACCTCTCGAAAATTGCACGACCCTTAACTCAGCTACTGAAGAAGGGAGTGAAATACGAGTGGACTAGTGAGTGTGAGTCCGCGTTTCAAGAGCTAAAGAAACGACTCACCGCTACACCCATGTTAGGACTACCATCTGAGAATGGTGATTTCGAGGTTTACAGTGACGCTTTGAAGGAAGGTCTAGGGTGCGTTTTGATGCAAGACTCGAGAGTCATTGCATACGCATCGCGTCAATTGAAACCCCATGAAGCGAATTACCCGACACACGACTTGGAGTTGGTGGCAGTCGTATTCGCTTTAAAAATATGGAGACACTATCTCTATGGGCGAAAGTGTCGGATGTTCACTGACCACAAGAGCCTCAAATACATATTCACTCAAAAGGAGTTGAATCTGAGGCAATGAAGGTGGTTGGAACTAATCAAGGACTATGATTTAGAGATTTCCTACCATGAAGGAAAGGCCAACGTGGTAGCTGACGCCTTAAGTCGGAAGACCCAACACGTGGCGAATTCACTTGTGATACCGCCCGAGTTGTATAGGGACTTGGCAAGGTTGAGTTAGAACTTGTGCATTCCGGCACAGTGAACGAAGTGGTCAACGCAGTGATAATAGGGTCTACCATAATTGATGAAATAAGACTCGCCCAACCGGACGATGTGGAGATGGAAAAGATCAAAAAGAGCATTGCCGATGACAAGGCAATAGGATTTGCTATCCATGAGAATGGAAGCGTTCGTTTCAAGGGACGATGGTGCGTGCCCCAGAGGTGCGGCAAGTTGAAGCAAAGATTGAGGGAGGAAGGACATAACACACCATATGCGGTTCACCCCGGATGAGACAAGCTTTATAAGTACTTGAAGAAGAACTACTGGTGGCCGAATATGAAGAGAGAAGTAGCAGAGTTTGTGGCAAGATGCCTTACGTGCCAAAAGGTCAAAGCTGTACGACAAAAACCCTAGGACTGATGCAACAATTGGAAATCCCGAGTTGGAAATGGGATAATATCTCGATGGATTTTGTTTCGGGATTACCGCGATCACCTAAAGGGACGAATAAGATATTGGTGATTATCGATAGGCTAACAAAGACGGCCATATTTATTCCAATGAAGGACACTTGGACCATGGACCAATTAGTAAGAGCGTATATTGACAATGTGGTACGACGACATGGGGTACCACATGACATTATCACCGATAGAGACAGTAGGTTTGTCTCTCACTTTTGGACTACACTGTAAGAAGCACTCGGTACGCAGATTAAGATGAGTACCGCATTCCACCTGATGACGGATGGACAGACGGAGAGAACGGTCTAAACATTAGAGGACATGCTGAGAGCGTGTGTCCTAGAGTTTAAGGGTAGTTGGAAAAATCACTTACTATTAATTGAATTTTCCTACAACAATAGCTACCATGCTAGCACTGGCATGGCACCGTTCGAAGCACTGTATGGACGGGAGTGCCGAAGTCCGCTAAGTTGGGAAGAGAATGATAAGGCAGTGGTAGTAGGACCACAACTTGTCGAGGATATGGCTCAACAAATTAAGATCATTCAAGGGAAGATGAAAGCGGCACCAGACCGACAGAAAAGTTATGCCGATGTGAGACAGCACGACCTAGAATTTCAAGTTAGAGACAAGGTCATGCTAAAGATATCACCGATGAAGGGGGTGATGCGCTTTGGCAAACGGGGAAAGCTAAGTCCTCGATATATAGGACCTTATGAGATTCTAGAAAGAGTCGGTAATCTAGCATACCGACTAGCCTTACCGCCACCACTGGCACGAGTGCACAATGTGTTCCACGTATCCCAATTGAAGAAATATGTGCACGACCTAACACATGTACTTCAACCGGAAGGAATTGAACTGGATGATGATTTGAGCTACGAGGAAATCCCGGTACGAATACTCGATGTTAAGGAGAGAGTAACAAGAAATAAGACCGTGAGGATGGTTAAGGTTCTTTGGTCGAACCATGAAAGTGAAATGACAACATGGGAGTTAGAAGCAGACATGAGGGAGCGTTACCCGACCCTTTTCCAAGACAATGCAACCACGGTTATGGGGACATAACTGTAATCTTAAGGGGGGGAGGATGTAACGACCCGAATATTTTTGTATCCCAAATAAACAAAATCGAATTGTTTTGAACTACGTAATGACTTGATCCCTTCACAGGGTACGTAGGCAACTTGGAAATTTCAATTCTGGGTTCAGTCAAACAATACAATAAAATAACACAAAGAATATCAAACAATAGAACACAATAATACGATCACACAACCAAACAATAACACAATATCACAATATAGAAAGGACCTTAGTTCCGAGCTCGCGAGAAGCTAAAGCGCAACTTCGAGGACGAAATTGATTCTTAAGGAGGGTAGACTGTAATACCCGAGACTTTTAATAATAGAAAATGGAACTAAATCCGAAGAGCAAAGGAAATTTTGATTCCAAGAACCCGTGAAGTCGGAAATGCACGGGAGTCAAAAGACGACGAATTCGAAGCCGACAAATCCTAACTCGTAGGATTTAAGATTTCAACATGAAAAATTAGAGACGAAATGAAACTTAAGATAGGAATCTTAATCCGAGGAAGACCCGAAAAATCGAGCCTGAAAACGTAGGAGGTTAGAAACCCGAAAGAGAGGAGAAAAGGCCCGACGGATCCCTCGGCCTGGACCATGACGTAGCCCTAGCGAGAGCCGCGCTGTAATACCCTTAAAAGTTATCATATTGATAATATTTTAAATTATATTATTTCTTAAATTGAATGGGAAATAGAGTAATATTTTCCCGGATAAAGATTATGTGAAAGAGAATTAATTATTTTCCTTTGGAAAATAATTTAATTAATAGAGAAATATATTTTTCAAGGGAAAACATTGAATGATGTATAATTGTTTTCCAAATGGAAAATAATAGAAATAGGTATTGATAAATAGACTATTTTTATTTAAGAATCTGTAAAGTATTTATTTGATAAAAGTATTAGTTAGGCATTATTTTTCTAACAAGATTTATAATAAGTTTAGTCAATTTTTATTATTAAACATAAAATCACCAATATCTTGTGGTAGTAGTATTAGACTCATGTTCCATAGATTTTAAGTTCGAACCTCATAATCTACAATATATATATATATATATATATTTAAAAAAAATGTAAATGATTCAATGAACCGAAACAGCTAAATTGAGATAATTATGCAAGGGACCAATTCAGCTCACACACATATATATGTATAGCCGGAGCAGATAAATACAACAGCTACTTAACATATGGATAAACGTTTCTACCCTATGTATATAAATTAATATGACTATAAAGGATTTTGAAGTAATAAATCAATCAAAAGAATATTGCTAGCCACGTAAGCTATCATGGAGACAACAATTTGATATCAAAAAAATTTGGAAAGTATAGTATAAATTAATAATAATAAGAAGAATGAGAGACAATTGCAATTACCTACACTAATGCACATCACGTAAGAATAAAACAAATAAATTGGTTATACCCTTAACATAAGAGTGGATAATTGGCAAACAGATAAATGAACGAAAAGTATGAAATAAAATAACAATACTGAGAGACTTAGTAGATAAATACATTACAGATGGATAGACGTGACTAAAGCCTAGTAATAGCCCTAATTATTATAGCTACATGTAGCTATGCTGAGGAGGGTGCTTAAATGTGATTTGTCTGTGATCTGTCCACAGGAGAAGCTCAGTGGCCATGTTGAGCTGGTACGTCTATAAGCTGACTAATGAAAAAAAATTAGTATAATAAACCTACGTACTGCCTTTACACTGAGGTACGAGGAATTAAAGGAATAAGTACCGAACAAAAGAAATTAATATTGTTCTGTGATGGTTGAGAGGTTGTAACAACAGGCAGAAGCGTTAAACATCAGAGCAACGTTAGAAAAAAATTATAAGTAGATTTTTATTCTGCGGGTTTTGATCTCAGAATATTTTCGCATGTTTAAATCGCTTTGTGTTTTAATAATTTTAGGGTTTATTCATGCAACTGTTTTATGCAGAGGTAATGTCCCATTATGTGTTTAATTATTTTTGGGCTAGGCCATGCATGTGAAAAATGAAATTTTCAGTGTATGGCATTTGAATTATTGTGTTATTATTACGCGAGATATACCCAGATGTGGATATCGTCGTGAGTTATTTTATGGGCTATCCAAGGGATCCCTATGAAGAGGATTGTGTTTGGGCCAAGGGTCTCACAATCAGTTTTCTAGATGCAAGGGAGGGCCAGCCTTGTATACCATAGTTTGACTTCGGTCACTATGTGAGCATGTTAGGTCCTATGAGATACCCCGGGTGTAGGCATCATAGTCGAGTTACATGTGGATTGATCAGTTTAACGGTTTGACATGCCATTTACTGTTTCAGTAATATTTTAATTATTTTTGTATCCAAGGGATAAAAATTTACTTGCTCAGCCGGTGTGCTGATTACCCTATTTATTTTCCCATCCAGGATTGGATATGCATGGACCACATTAGAAGTCACGAGCACGGGCTTGGGAACTACTACCACTTTTGCTTTTGCGATCAGTTAGTTTAAAACTTTTGTAAAGAAAATATGTTTTGGGGACGGCGAGCCTTAGCCGTCATATTTTGCTAAAAATCTGTTATATTTTAAGTTAGTTTTAAACTTTTATCATAATGCAAATGAAACTTGTTTTGGGGACGACGGGCCTTAGTCGTCAAAAATCTACTACTTTTGTAATAAAGTATATTTTTATTAAACTTTAAATTATTTAAAGTATGTTTATATTCAGATTTTAAATTAGCCTTAGCACTTTCTAATTAAGTAAGCCAAGGCAAGGCCAAAGCAAGCTTAATTAGGAGTGTGGCGGTAACAACCCTGGATTTCCCATTGGTATCTTCCGCTGAAATTTTAAGTGGGAAAATGGGGGTGTTACAGGTTGGTATCAGAGCATGAGTCAATTCTTCTTTTAAGTCAAATTAATTTTTTTAGTCTAAATTGCTTTAGAATTTTTTTTTAAATACATATGTCTCTTGTAATTAAAGAAAATCTTGGGGATGGGACACAATGCACTTGCAGTAGGCACAATCTGTACTGTGTTTATTGGGTTAATAATTATATGGAATTTTTGAAATGTTAGGTGGCAGCTAATATTAACGCTAGGATTCGAGCGACTGTTCCTGATCTTGTCGGTGAAGTGATAAGGCTGAATGAACGACAGAGGCAATACCTTGAGAAAATTGAGAAAAGTGAAAAGGAAGTTGAAAGGCAGCGGGAGCGTGTTATTACCGTAGTAAAATCACAGGTAGCCGGTGAGCAGTCTCTTCGTAGGAAGCTAGAAACCGAAGAGGATGTAAGAAGAGGGGTGGAGAGAGAAAATGCTAGTTTGAAAGCAAGGATTTCCCAACTGGAAGCAGAGTTAGCTGAAACTAAAAATCAGTTAGCCATCAGTATACAAGCTCAAGGTAGTCTGAATACTAAAAAAGAAGATGATGCTGCAAGGATAGCCCTCTTGGATTGTCAAGTGAAGAGACAGGAACGAGACTTGATGGCAATGCGGAATGAGATACGGTATCTCCGTACTCACTGGAGACCCAGGACTCGCCAGCCTGCCAATGTTTGTACAACTATGGAAAATTATTACATTCCAGCTACTTCAAGTAATCCGGACAACTTTGTCGATGTGCCTATGGATCCTACTAGTCAGGCAAGGCCATCCAGAATAATTTGGGGTGATCGCATAGATGATTCGGAGGAAGAAGAGGAGGAGGAAGAGGAAGAGGAAGAGGAGGAAGACCCGATAGAGGAGGAAGAGGAGCCGGTAGTACGCCACCGTAGTCGTAGTCCCCGTTAGGTTTATATCCCTTATAGCGCGGCCATATGTATTAGGATAACCCAATTTTCCTAGAAGCTAAACTATAGTGTAAATTATTAATCTTTGTAACTTTTGCTGTAAAATAATAACTTTTGCTGTAACTTTTGTTGTAACTATAGTGTAAAATATAGTGGGTATTGTATTTTTGGTTATTTAGTATTATTATCCAAGTTTATCTATTTATTTACTTATTTATTTATTTTCTGAATACTAAGTATTATTTAAGTACCCTATGCAGATGACCTATCAAATGGAAAAAGGAAAGGAAGTGATGGATGAAAGGACCCAAATGGAAGCCGAGATCAAGGACCTGAATTGTCATTTAATACTGAAAGAGACTTTATAAGGTGGAAGAATGAGGAGATTGCTCGAAAGGACAATGAGATAAGGGAGCTCAAGAGTATGACAACTTATTTTGAAAAAATGGCCCTAGAGCAGGAAATACAACTTGACTCTCTCCGTGCTAGGAATGAAGTTTTGGTCCAGGAAAAGAAATATCCAAATAAGAGACTTGAACCAGCACCTTGCATCGAATGTGGATGGGAGCATTTAACGTGGCGCTGCCCTAATTATGGAGAATGCTTCCGGTGTGGGAAGAAGGGACATACCATCAAGAACTGTCGTACTAAGAAAGTTTATGACTAGAAAAAAAAAATAGAAGAAGTCGTTAGAAAACCTTATTGTACTTGTATGTATAGTTTATAGGTTATGAAGCTTGACTAGATATATGTCAGTCTCGGCAGGGTAGATGTATTAGACTGACGAATTTTGATGTGCTTTCCTTTTGTATAATGTAATAAATATATTATTAGTAAGTTAATGGTAATCTACATAATATTATTGGTAAAGTTTGTTTTACGTAAGAAATGTATAATTTAATTGATAGCCTACCTTATCTTTTTTTTTTTAAATAACATATCTGGTCTATAGCTAATTAAACAATGGGTTCGTCTATTTATTCAGTTATGATAAATTAAGTAGTATTACCGTTAGTTTGAGAATTCATGTGAAAATGGTTGTCCCTACAATAATAGCATCACTATATATAAACATATATATATATATATATATATATAATGGACTGGGTTACAACTTTAGTTATCTGGAGTAACAATCAAATCCTTTTCCGAACTGTTGGGTGTATTAAAAAAAAAAAAAAGAAGAAGAAAAAAAAGAGTGTGATATGAAAATTCAAAAAGTTAGAATTATACTTACTGGATGTGTAACATTTCTGTATTGATACATGCATACATATAGATATATATATATCTCTTTATTATCAAACTAATTGGCTCATTTACTGGCAGACATCGCGTAGAAACGTTAAAGTTGACGTTAACACTAACGGGACCATGGCTGATAGTAACGACCGTCAGCAACAAATCGAACAATTGCTCCTCACTATCGGAATGGCTGTACAAAGGCAAGTGGAAAGAGATAATCAGCAAGAAGAAGGACAAGTAGACTACATCGAACTCATTAATAAGTTTCAGCCACCTAAATATGCCGGACAGGAGGATCCAGCCAAGCTCGAAGGTTGGATAGAATCCTTCGAGAAACTACTTGAGGCTGTAGAATGTCCGGAAGACCGCAAAGTGGGCGTGGCTACTTTCTTCCTAATTGGAGGTGCAAATACTTGGTGGAGATCTCAGGAGAACCGCCAAGTTACTTGGGAAGAGTTTCAAAAGAGCTTAAGGGAACAATTTTACCCACTTAGCCTCAAGAATGCTAAGTACGGAGAGTTTGTTAATCTTCAACAAGGTAGCAGGTCGGTTCAGGAATATTATGCTAAATTTACTGAACTACTGAGATTTCCCCAGATTTGGTAGCAACTGATCAGACCAAAGCCCAAAAGTTCGAACTCGGACTCAACAAGTATATTCAAAAAGCTTTTGGGGGAAAACAGTTCACAAGCCTTCAGAAAGTATATAATCGAGCAATGACTGTCGAGATGGTAGAAGGACCAGATAATAAGGGAGAAACCTCAAAGCCGACTCCACATGATAAGGGAAAAAGAAAGTTTGAAGAAACAAAAGATAACCGCTATAATACAAGAAGGAATTTCCAGAGAAATAATAAAAACAACAGGGTACCACTTATTAACCGAAATGGAGAGCCAGTACCAAGCCCATGTAATAAATGTAATAAAAGGCATGCGACCAGGCAATGCCCTCAAGGCACCGAATGTTATCGTTGTGGGTTAAAAGGACATATGGCAATGGATTGTCGTGTAAGGCTTGAACCTACCCGCCTACGGGCAGATTTGCGAAAGGAAGATTATTGTCCTCAGATACCCCAGAATGATAGGAGAATTCCAGGGCAACGGCCAGCATTTGCAGCCAATCAGGGACCACCTAACCGGAACCCGCATAACCCACAAGGACCCAATCAGGGAAGATTGAACGTGGTTAACCAGGCGGACCTTCAGAACGCGGGAGATGCCATTGAAGGTATTTTTAGAATTAAAAATTTTAAAGTGCGTGTCCTATTTGATTCCGGGGCTACTTGTTCATTCATATCTCGTAGAAGATTGCCCGAGTTGGGACTCGATAAACCCCAGGATATAGATTTAGGAATTTCTTTACCTAACGGCGCAATTATTAATTGCTCAAGACGTTATGAAAAAATTCCTATTCATATCTGCGAAGTCGACTTTCCCGCCAATCTCGTAGAATTTGAATTGCGAGATTTTGATGTTATCTTGGGAATGGATTGGCTTACACAATACCAAGCTAACATCAATTGTGCTCTCCAAAAGATAACTCTATATGGGGTTGATAGGAGACGAGTATCCTTTTATGCATAAAATTATATCGGCCCTGCAGCTAGAAACACTAATAAGAAAAGGGAATCCCCTTTATCTTTGTTATTTGAGGGATATACAAGCAGGCGATGTAAAAATAAATGATATACCAGTAGTTCGAGAATATCCCGATGTACTCCCTGCAGATATTCCAGGAATGCCACCCGAACGTGAGATAGAGTTCACGATCGACTTAACTCCGGGTACAGAGCCTGTATCAAAAGCTCCATACCGAATGGCCCCAGCTGAGATGAAAGAATTAAAAGAACAACTTGATGATCTTTTAGAAAAAGGGTATATACGTCCCAGTACATCTCCATGGGGAGCACCTGTACTGTTTGTTCGAAAGAAAGACGGTGGAATGTGACTCTGTGTGGATTACAGAGGTCTGAACCAAGTAACTGTGAAGAATAAATACCCGCTACCCCGAATTGATGACTTATTTGACCAACTTAAAGGAGCTAAAGTCTTTTCAAAGATTGATTTAAGGTCCGGATACCACCAGCTTAGAATAGCTGAGCAGGATATTCCAAAGACCGCGTTTAGAACCCGGTATGGACATTTCGAATTTACCGTGATGTCGTTCGGTCTGACCAACGCTCCAGCAGTGTTCATGGCTTTTATGAACAACGTGTTCCGACAACTATTAGACACATGCGTAGTTGTCTTCATTGATGACATATTGATCTACTCAAAGAATGAGAAGGAACATGAAAAACATCTACACCAAGTGTTACAAATACTACGCACCCATCAGTTGTATGCAAAGCTATCTAAGTGTGAATTTTGGCTAAGCAAGGTTGCGTTCCTCGGTCATATTGTCTCGGCCGATGGAATCACTGTAGACCCTGCTAAAGTAGCAGCAGTGAAGGATTGGCCTGTACCAATCTCGCAAACTGAAATAAGAAGTTTCCTCGGTTTAGCAGGCTACTATAGAAGATTCGTCAAAGATTTCTCAAAAATTGCGAGACCACTGACGCAGAATTTGAAGAAAGGATCAAAGGTCACATGGACACCTGAATGCGAAACGGCCTTCCAGACATTAAAGGAAAGACTAACCACGGCACCAGTCCTAACCTTACCCAACGAAAAATATGATTTTGAAATTTACAGTGACGCTTCTAAATTTGGACTAGGATGCGTGTTGATGCAGAATGGAAAGGTTATAGCATATGCTTCTCGACAATTAAGGCCGAATGAGGAGAATTATCCAACTCATGATTTGGAATTAGCTGCAGTTGTGTTCGCTCTGAAAATATGGAGGCATTACTTGTATGGGCGAAAATGTCAGATATACACAGACCACAAAAGTCTAAAGTATATCTATACTCAGAAAGAACTCAACAAGCGCCAGAGGCGATGGTTAAAGCTAATGAAGGATTACGACTTAGGCATCACATATCATGAAGGAAAAGCCAATAAAGTGGCTGATGCACTAAGTAGGAAATCAAAACATCTGAGTAATATAAGGATCCTACCGCCCGAATTGTATATAGAGTTTGCTCGATTAAACATTGAGATGGTCTACCCAGGTACGCCCACTCAACTAATCAATGCCATCACAATTCGACCAACCATTTTTGATGAAATCCGAGAAAGACAGACCAATGATGTCAAATTAGAAAGAATCAAAGCAAAGATAGCTCAAGGTGAAGCTAAGGATTTCCATATCCACGAAGATGGCAGTATTCGATTTAAAGGTCGATGGTGCGTACCAAAGGCATGCGAGGATCTCAAGCGGCGTATTCTCGAAGAAGGACACGAAACTCCTTATTCTGTGCACCCTGGAGGAGACAAATTGTATAAAGACTTGAGAAGAACCTTTTGGTGGCCTAGAATGAAACGAGAGGTGGCAGAATTCGTGGAAAAATGTCTAACCTGTCAAAAAGTCAAAGCTGAGCGACAGAAACCCCTTGGAATAGTAAAACCACTTGAAATCCCTGAATGGAAATGGGATAGCATTTCCATGGATTTTGTCTCAGGATTGCCAAAAACACTCAAAGGGAACGACAAGATATGGGTGATCGTCGATCGCTTAACGAAAGCGGCTATATTCATACCCATGAAAGAAACCTGGAGTATGGATCAACTAGCTAAAGCTTACATCGAGAATGTCGTACGAAGACATGGAATTCCTCAAGATATCGTGTCGGATGGAGATCGTCGATTCGTGTCAAATTTCTGGACTAAGTTACAAGAATCCTTCGGTACCAAGATAAAAATGAGTACGGCGTTTCACCCTACAACAGATGGCCAAACAGAACGAACAATCCAAACCCTTGAAGATATGCTTAGAGCTTGTGCATTAGAGTTCAAAGGAAATTGGGAAAATCACCTACCACTTGTAGAGTTCAGCTACAATAACAGTTATCATACCAGTATTGGTATGGCTCCATTTGAGGCACTCTATGGTAGAAAGTGTCGAAGTCCACTCTGTTGGACTACTGGTGAGAATCCAATTCCAGTTGGACCACAACTAATTGAGGAGACAACAAAAGTCGTTGAGAAGATTCAAGCCAAGCTAAAAGCTGCCCAGGATCGACAAAAGACATACGCTGATCAGAAAAGGCGAGAAGGCGAATACGAAATAGGCGATAAGGTATTGTTAAAAGTCTCACCAATGAAAGGCGTACTTCGATTTGGTAAAAGAGGTAAGCTAAGTCCACGTTATATAGGACCATTCAACATCATTGCCAAAGTTGGTACATTGGCATATCGATTGGACTTGCCAGATGAATTGACTCGAGTTCATGATGTATTCCATGTATCACAACTTAAGAAATACCACCATGATCTTAAAAGAGTAATTCAACCAGAGGTTATTGAATTAGATGAAGATCTAACTTATGAGGAGAGACCAGTAAAGATCTTAGACACTAAAGAGCGAGTCACGAGGCGCCAAGTCATTCGTATGGTCAAAGTATAATGGTCAAACCATGACGAGAATGATGCCACGTGGGAAACTGAAGCAGAAATAAAAGCCAAATATCCCGAGTTATTTCTTGAAGTCGATTCAGCAATGAGAACATAGCTATGAAAACAAGTACGGAAGGATTTCATAGCCCTAGAAATAATAAGGTAAGAAATGTTTTAATTCTGTGCAAACCTTACCTTATTTTAGTTGCAATAGTCTTATGAGTAGACTTCGAGGACGAAGTTTGTTTTAAGGAGGGTAGATTGTAATACCCTTAAAAGTTATCATATTGATATTATTTTAAATTATACTATTTCTTAAATTGAATGGGAAATAGAGTAATATTTTCCCGGATAAAGATTATGTGAAAGAGAATTAATTATTTTCCTTTGGAAAATAATTTAATTAATAGAGAAATATATTTTTCAAGGGAAAACATTGAATGATGTATAATTGTTTTCCAAATGGAAAATAATAGAAATAGGTATTGATAAATAGACTATTTTTATTTAAGAATCTGTAAAGTATTTATTTGATAAAAGTATTAGTTAGGCATTATTTTTCTAACAAGATGTATAATAAGTTTAGTCAATTTTTATTATTAAACATAAAATCACCAATATCTTGTGGTAGTAGTATTAGACTCATGTTCCATAGATTTTAAGTTCGAACCTCATAATCTACAATATATATATATATATATTTAAAAAAAAATGTAAATGATTCAATGAACCGAAACAGCTAAATTGAGATAATTATGCAAGGGACCAATTCAGCTCACACACATATATATGTATAGCCGGAGCAGATAAATACAACAGCTACTTAACATATGGATAAACGTTTCTACCCTATGTATATAAATTAATATGACTATAAAGGATTTTGAAGTAATACATCAATCAAAAGAATATTGCTAGCCACGTAAGCTATCATGGAGACAACAATTTGATATCAAAAAAATTTGGAAAGTATAGTATAAATTAATAATAATAAGAAGAATGAGAGACAATTGCAATTACCTACACTAATGCACATCACGTAAGAATAAAACAAATAAATTGGTTATACCCTTAACATAAGAGTGGATAATTGGGAAACAGATAAATGAACGAAAAGTATGAAATAAAATAACAATACTGAGAGACTTAGTAGATAAATACATTACAGATGGATAGACGTGACTAAAGCCTAGTAATAGCCCTAATTATTATAGCTACATGTAGCTATGCTGAGGAGGGTGCTTAAATGTGATTTGTCTGTGATCTGTCCACAGGAGAAGCTCAGTGGCCATGTTGAGCTGGTACGTCTATAAGCTGACTAATGAAAAAAATTAGTATAATAAACCTACGTACTGCCTTTACACTGATATAGATATGAGGTACGAGGAATTAAAGGAATAAGTACCGAACAAAAGAAATTAATACTGTTCTGTGATGGTTGAGAGGTTGTAACAACAGGCAGAAGCGTTAAACATCAGAGCAACGTTAGAAAAAAAATTGTAAGTAGATTTTTATTCTACGGGTTTTGATCTCAGAATATTTTCGCATGTTTAAATCGCTTTGTGTTTTAATAATTTTAGGGTTTATTCATGCAACTGTTTTATGCAGAGGTAATGTCCCATTATGTGTTTAATTATTTTTGGGCTAGGTCATGCATGTGGAAAATGAAATTTTCAGTGTATGGCATTTGAATTATTGTGTTATTATTACGCGAGATATACCCAGATGTGGATATCGTCATGAGTTATTTCATGGGCTATCCAAGGGATCCCTATGAAGAGGATTGTGTTTGGGCCAAGGGTCTCACAATCAGTTTTCTAGATGCAAGGTAGGGCCAGCCTTGTATACCATAGTTTGACTTCGGTCACTATGTGAGCATGTTAGGTCCTATGAGATACCCCGGGTGTAGGCATCATAGTCGAGCTACATGTGGAATGATCAGTTTAACGGTTTGACATGCCATTTACTGTTTCAGTAATATTTTAATTATTTTTGTATCCAATGGATAAAAATTTACTTGCTCAGTCGGTGTGCTGATTACCCTATTTATTTTCCCATCCAGGATTGGATATGCATGGACCACATTAGAAGTCACGGGCACGGGCTTGGGAACTACTACCACTTTTGCTTTTGCGATCAGTTAGTTTAGAACTTTTGTAAAGAAAATACGTTTTGGGGACGGCGAGCCTTAGCCGTCATATTTTGCTAAAAATCTGTTATATTTTAAGTTAGTTTTAAACTTTTATCATAATGCAAATGAAACTTGTTTTGGGGACGACGGGCCTTAGTCGTCAAAAATCTACTACTTTTGTAATAAAGTATATTTTTATTAAACTTTAAATTATTTAAAGTATGTTTATATTCAGATTTTAAATTAGCCTTAGCACTTTCTAATTAAGTAAGCCAAGGCAAGGCCAAAGCAAGCTTAATTAGGAGTGTGGCGGTAACAACCCTGGATTTCCCATTGGTATCTTCCGCTGAAATTTTAAGTGGGAAAACGGGGGTGTTACACGCGCGGTGGCCGCGCGGTCTGGGGAGATTCCGCGCCACGGCCGTGTGGTCGAGCAGGATGCGATCAAGTTTCACTATTCGGCGACTTCTTACCTTATTTTCGACCCCCCGACTTTGGCAACTCAATCCCAGTCGAGGGAAGGAGTATATGAATGGATTTTGAGGTCTTGGAACTCATAAGTTCGTCCAAAGTAACCCTAGCAGCCCCCTCTCCTCTCAATTCTTTCCAAACTTCTCCCAAAACCCAAAAACACCAAGTTTTTGCTTTCCGACCATTTTCGGGCGAAGAAATCCGACCAAGGAAGAGTGTGGAGCAAAGATTCAAGGATTCCAGATTGTTGGTAAGTAGTTTTTAAGTTTTCATTCACCTTTTCAAGTCTGAAAATTCGATCTAACCCTAGATTTTCACTTTCGATTCCGATTCGTGGCCAAAGGAGGAAGGATCGTGTTGAGGAGATCCGTTCGTGACGATCCATAGATTCTGGACGACCCCGAGACTGTTTAGGACTCGTATCAAGTAAAATAATACCTTACATATCAATATCGGTAGCTTAGGATCGTTCGAAACATTAGTTTTAATCAAAACCTTAAAACCGAACTTAAAAGATTAACTTGTGCGCATTTTCTGAGATTGAACGAAAAACCCTATTTTGAGAATCTGAAACAAAAAAATCCAAACTATAGATTTGTTTCGAATATCTTAATCTAGATTGTGTCAAAATTTCACGCATTTTCATCAAGTTTTGTTACCCCAAAACGTGTCGGACATTTTCTGAGTTGCATGGCTTTTTCGAAAAACATGACAGCATGCCTAGTCGAATTTGATGTGCATTTTTCTATCACTTTCAGTCAAAACTAATCTTTGGTGTAAAAATAAAAGTTGTAGATAATTGTCTCAAAATTATTTCTGTAAAATTTCGTGCATTTTCATTAACGTTTGTATAGTAAAAACTCGATTTGAACAGACTGTGTTTTTGAAAAAAACTTTGACAGATTTTGAATTTGAAATTAATGGATTAATCTGATTTAATCCGTAATGATTTTGCATAAAATGCCTTTAATTAAACTTGCTTATTTTGGTGTCGTGTAAGTGCCTGTAAATTTTCATAAATTTTGGAGGTCGTTTGCTATGTCGAAAACGTGTTTGAAAATCAGTGCTCTGTTTTAGAAAAGTTGACAGATTTTACGTTTTGAAGAGATTGCAAAATTTCACTTGCTTCCTCACCTAATCTCGGAAAACTCAAAACATGAAAGTTGTTTGATGACGTGTTTTTGAGTCGCTGTACAAATTTCAAGTCGGTTGTCTTTAAGATGAATTTTTAAACTGAAATGGCGTAAACTGTGGCAATGACTTTGGTTGATATGTTGAAAAACTCGACTTTTTGGAAACACACGATTTGTGAGCTATGTCTAAACAATCAAAACACTTTTCAAAAACTCGTTATTCTAGGCTGAGCTAGATCTCCACGTGAAGTAGGGGGTGAGTGCTCTGCAGGGTGCCCCTCTATCTTGAAATTCGTGCCTGAATGGACGAAATGTGAAATACTGTGAAATTGTGCCAAAACGGCCATTGAAAAATTAGTCTACACTCTCGGGTGTATCCGAATGGGTTATTCGAGGCTCCGGAGTGGTACTGTGTATGACGCGATAAGCGGGTTGCTTCGGCAATTTTTCAAAGTTTGATATTGAGAAACGAGACACTAGATAAACATGGTTGTGGCGTCCTCTTCTTAGTTAACCGGAAAAATTAAAAGACTTAGATTTTATATTTGTTTATTTATGTCGTTACTTATGCCTTTTTAAATTATATTTTAAAATTGATGCCTATGCCTTAGTTTATCATTTTTAAATTTAATTTAGTTATGAAAAAATATGAATTAAATTATTGTCTAAATATGCATGCTTAAAGAAATGAGTTTATTTTAATTATTAAATTTTAAAACCCCTTTATTGCTATGTTAGGGATTGTCTTACTCAGTATTCTTTAGTACTGATAAATGTTGTTTTTATTTCTCCTGTTACAGAGTACGGAGCATGAGCATGCATTTGGTGGGAATTATTTTGGACACTACTATATTATTCCATATGACTGCATACGGGCCTGTTAACCCGTGTTTTGGCCATGTCGTCCCTTTTCTTTATTTCCGCTGCGTAAACTTAATTATTATTCGTACATGGATGATTACTACTCTATTTTCATTATAAGTACTTCCGGACTTGGTTGTTTTTAAACTGTTTTTGAAATACCATTAGCCTTGCATCTCTCAAGTGAGCTCGAATGAAGTCGTGTCTTGCTTGGGAGGTGTGGCGGTGGCATCCCGGCCTGGGTTATCAAATCCGGGGTGTTACAGTTTATGAAGCGCCATATTGACAAAGGAATAATGCGACATACGTCTTTCGCGCTTGCGAGATGAAGAAGCCGTAGCAGGCTTAGACTTCAGGGCAACACGGCTGGAAGCAGAAGAAGGGGCCGACACAGCGGCACCACGAGCACTAGACTGCTTCGAAGAAGCTACGCTATGCTGCGGGTCTCCAAAACGAGCTGTAAGCTGGTCATAAGACGGCAAGAAAGAAGTGATGTATGGCGTCCACCACGCCATGAATCCAGCAACAAGCGACCCTGTCGAAGTAAAGGGGAGGTAGCTAGAAAGCGTCAGGTGAGACGAGAAAGCGACCACAGCCCGAATACCAGCGTCTGTCATCCTCTCGCTCCTGGTAAAGCTTACCGGCCACTTTACTTTATGAGGAAGTCCAAGATGGCAGCCAAACTGACAAGCAAGCATATAAGGACAGTATGGTTCAGCTATGAATGGATTGGAGGCGTTGTTCTTCCGCACCCCACTCAGAAGCATATGAGGCTTCATGCTAATGTTCCAAGTAGACTCCCCATGAAAGCCATCTGGCCGGGCAGGGTGGCACGCAAGTGTAGTCATCAACCTCCTCAACGGGGCATACACGAACAAGTCATGGTAAGAAGGCCGATGATGAAAGAACCTGCGGATAATCCCTAGGCTATCCCGCTTTAAAAGGCCATCCAGGCTAATTCTCACAGAATCAGCAGCCAACAATCCACCTAACGGATCACCCTCCGAACACTCCTTTGGGCCAGGACGAGGTACACCAGCAAACAACTGAGGGAAATACAGCTGAACCCATAACTGTAGAAACCATAACGGCCCGGAGGCCGAAGTAGTGGGATCTCGCCCACTAGCCAACATGTCAGCAAGTTTGGACATGCCACTGAACAGGGTGCCAAGGAAATATGAACCAGTAGCCCGAGAATCATCACTCATGATAGCCAAGACTAGGGGCAGGGCAGTGCGTAGAACAGTCTGAGCACTCAAGCAGATGATGAATCGGCTGGACCATAACAGAAGGAAAGCCACATGCTCGTCTCGTGTGGAAGGGAAACTCTCAGTCGTCTTGTTGTGATCGATATAGGCGGCGTACTGCTTGGCTGCCTTGCCCGAAGGACAAATCGCAGCACCAAGTGTATGATCATCAATAGCCGACTGTGTCAGCTCCGACCCAACCACACAGAGTCCCGTAATCATCACAACATCAAGGAGAGTGGGACCAACGAAGCCACAAGGAAGCTGGAAGGCATTGACGATAGAGTTCCAGAAGCCCATGAGGTAGTAAATCAGGCGGTGATCTAACACCACAGGCTTGGAAGACAGGATGATAGCATCATCAATCCCTCAGTTGTGCCACTGAGTAGTACGCCCTCTCATCCGGTGAACCCATGAAAAGTTTTCTGATCATCGTTCCCGTCAGTACGGGGAACCTTGGCCTTGCACTTGGGAGCAGAAGTACCAGACTGATGAGACCGAATAGCCTTGGTCTGAGAGACAAAGGCTCTAGTGAACGCAGTCTTAGTAATCGGGCATCTACACGATAAAAAAACCCTCGAGCCTCGTCTGCATGGGCACTCGTACTGTGAAACGGGCGCAGAAAGGGCTCCGACTCCGGATGATCGAAGTCATAGGCCTCATCGTCAGAGTCCGGAATAAGCGACCTCTCCATACTCTACAAGAAGTAACATGGGATTAAGGGACGTGAATACAGGCCACAAAACAAGTAATATGGGGCAAAACGAACCTGGACCATGGGAGAGGAAGAAGATGGCGGGTGGGGCACTAGAGCGGCGGGGACTGGATGATAGAGGCTGGGCAGATCTCGCGACGTCCTATCCCAAAGTTACAAGGATGAGTCAACAAGCAAATTAACAAGTGAATGTGAACATGCAAGCAACGCCACGGGTACAATTAAACCTGAAAAGCCATGCCACGAGACGACGAGGGAGCGAATCCTGGCAGGGGAATGGTGGCCCGGACTGAGCTAGTGATGGCATGTCCCGAAGAGGATGGCGGCTAGCGGCCCTGGGTGGCGCTTGGGCTGATAGATGGCGGCCCAGTGTGAGTGGCGGTCGGCGTGATCTCGCCCACTAAATCCTAAGTCATCAAGCAAGTTTAGGATACTATCAATGAAGCAGTCACAAGGTTGGGAAATGAAACTACTGCCATGGCATGATTCTCTAAACCCTATGATCTAGTATGCCTAAGGAGATACTCATTAGCAAAAACAAGGCAGATTAATTGATTGAAGTGTGTTTAAAGAGACGCATATCAACATAAAATGCACATATCACATTAAAGCGCATGAGTATTCGAATTCAGCAAATCAACAAGGAGAAATATGACCGGCAAAGGATTCAGTCTCACGTCTACATTCATAATTCATAGTTCGATGATTGCCTAGACTACTAGTCCTCAATCTCAAATCAAAGCAACAAATGAACAAAAGAGACATGGCAAACTAACCTGATCGATGGCACGCGAGTGGCGGCCCAGACACACGAAGGTGGCGGCGCTCGGAGTGATCTGATGGCAACCTAGAACAGAAGTGGTGGCGGCCCAGCTCAGGTAGGGGTGGCGGCGTCTCACGATGGCGGCTCCCGAAGGGCAAATGACGGCCCGGCTGGATGGAGATGGCGGCGATCAAGAGGATGACAGTGTGTCTCCGGAACAAGGATGGCGGCGGCTCAGCTCAGGCAGGGATGGCGGCTCATGTAGGGGTGGCGGCGCCTCACGAATGGCGGCTCCCCTAGATGAAGTGGATGGCGGCTGGCCGATTCCAATGGCGGCGGTCAAGGATGATGGTGGCGGCTCCCGGATGCTCGAAGGAGATGGCGGCCCTGATGACTGAGGTGACGGCGCTCCCCAGTTCTTGAGTGAGGATGGCGGCTCATGGATGAAAGCAAGAGGCGGCGGAGATCCAGGTGGATGGCGGCCTAGGGTGGCGGCTCGAAAGGGAGACGACGACCTGAGGATAAGACGGCGGCCCTAGAGCCTTCGTGGAGACCTGATCGCGAATGGAGCAAGGTTACCCAGAGCAGTCCCAATGGCAGCTCGCGAAAAGGGGTGGCAGCTCGAAATCGGACGGCGACCGATTGATGACGGCGGTGTGCGGAGCAGACGCGACACTCCCGACGTGTGGCGGCAGCAATGAGGAAGAAAGGAGAGGAGAAATTTTTGGAAAGTGAGGAGTTTTGGAAAGTGAAGCCAAATTTTTGGTAACTTGCCAAAAATTGAGAGAAGTGACTTTTATAGCGCTAGGGTTAACCCTAATGGACCTTAATGGTCCGAGACTCCAAAACCCTAGGTTTAGGCGTGCAAATTCGTCTTAAAAATGTTGATCAGACAAAATGCGCGAGGGGGGCATCTGTTAACCCAATAAAAATAAATATTAAGGCCCACCACTTTCTGGCCCAATTGCCAAATTGCTCGGCCCACTCCGTAAAGATATATCTGGTAGAAGAGACGGAAGAAGGACATAATCTTGAGAGAATCATGGAATCATCAGGATGGGACACCATAAAAGGAAAGAAGATCGTGATGAGGTGCCATCAAAGGAAAGAAATCGCGATGAAGCACCAACAAAGAGAAGAGGATCACGGTGAAGAGTTCATGGGCTTGAGGAAACCCTAGGTTCCCCAACCCTATATAAGCTTAATGTGGCACCAAAGGAAGACATCTCCAACACTTCGAAAGAAGCCGCATTTACTTATTTTACTTCCTTTATAGCTTTATGCAATTTTACTGCTTTCTGTTTTCAATTCCTTTACTGCTTTCTTTCAATTCCTGTAATTTGCTTTTCTACATTCCCTGTAATCGTTCCCAAGTTCATCAATAAAAGAGAGATTCTATTCCTCCAAGATTTCACCGTTAACAGTTTGATTGTGATGTTTTTGTATTGTATTGTATTAATTAACTTGTAAGATTTATAAACACATGAAATAATGCTTTTACTTGTTAGTATGCATAGTTGAGTTTATCCATTATTGCAGTTTCATAAGATCTTAGGATCCCGATTCGATTCTAGGATCCCGATCTTGCAAAGAGAAAACCTATCCCATATAAAATCCCGATCTTAACAACCTTGCTTTGCAGTAGCAAAAACAGAGAACGAAATATATACACACAATGCAACAAAATTCTAGGACTTGATTTGGAACACTTTCAAACCGTAACTATCGTCTTACAAATAGTAGTAAGTATTTTCCTGAAGGCTTAAGCAGGGATGTAACCAATTTCTATTTATAAAATTAATATTAATATTAATTATTGCCAGTAAAACTAATCACTGTGACATTTCTAAAAGATATGCCATCTCTATCTTTTAAGATTTCCTAAAAAAGTATTTTTTGTTTAATCTATATTATCTATATATATATTAAAGCATTAGTGAACAACCCATCCTACATTTATTGTGGTGTCTCCATTTCAAATTTCTAATTTTTATAAATTTTTGCATTTTCTAATTTTTCAATTTTAGATTTTCACATTTATTTATTTTTTTTTTGAGGGAAAAGGATTTTTATTTCTTGAGCCTAACAAGACTCTTAGCCGAAAGGCTTTACAAATAGGTCAACCCTACAATCCACCAATGACAGAGATTACAATGTTACATCTTTCACAAAGCACCACAGACATCACCACAAATACACCTATATCAGTGACCAGTAGCACCAGCCCTTCTAACCTCATTCCGTCAATTATCACAACTCGAAACTTCGTTACCCGCAACCGCCATCTATGCCCACTGATTTCTCTATCGGCCGCATCAACCAGAAACGCAAAAGGAAACCAGCACATATAGGACCAAATCAGCAATATACACTTAGGCACTTGGGCACAAAACAGCAACTTCAAGAAGCATCGCAGCAGGCCAACCTTCGTAAATCATAGCAGCAGCCACCAACCTAAACATATAGCAGACATACAACAGCCACAGCAGAGACGCCTATATCTCTCCAAACACCCCATCAAATCCACTCTACCCTGCTCTCCAGAATAGGCCACGTCAAATTATAAGTCGAGCCATCAAATGGCGCATCCAAATGGCCACCCAATAACTTGCTTCATATTCACATCTCCCCGGCTTTAGATTTCAAATCCAGTGCATCGAAACGCAAGGCGAGGTGAAAGGAACAGGGGGGACAGGCTAGAAAGACGAGAAATGGAAAAGGCTATATGGAAAGGAGGAGCTTAATAAGAATGGCCATACGAAAAAACATATGGTGCTGGAGAGGGAGCTATCCACTTAGGCAACCAAGCAGACAGCACACACAATGCATAATAACAAGAAGCTTTGGCAACCAACACTCTAAACACCTATCAAAAGACTAAAAAAAAAAAAAAAAAAAAAAAAAAAAGAAAAGAAAAAAGAGTCCAGCCCCTTACAAAACTATAAAGCAAAAACCCCAAAAGCCTACCGAACTAACATATCCCCGCCCCCACTTTGAAAGACTAATCATATATTGACCTGCTGATTACACACACTATCCTTCCTTTTTTTTTTTTTCACATTTATTTATTTATTTATTATAGATTTTCAGTTTTTGAAATATATGGCAATCCTACAATATTCACTTTTAAAAAGATTTGAAAGATTTGAAATATGAAATTTTGCATATCTTATTTTATCTATATTATTTTATACTTTTTAATTTACTAATTTTAGATTTTTTATATTTATTTATTTATTCATTATAAATTTTAGTCTATCGTGTATAAAATCTATATAAATTCTCACTCTATCATCCTATCCTGTCACTATATATTCATTTTTGAAAGATTTGAAAGATAAAATTTGAAATTTTTTATTTTTATTTTATCTATATTGGATTTTATTACTTTGTATTTTTTATTTTATCTATTTTAGATTTTATTATTTGACATTTTTATTTTATTTATTTTAAATTTTATTGTTGCATTTAAAATTTATTTATAGATCATAGGATCATGACGAGCTTTTGCACCGGCAACTAAGAATTATGTTGCGTTTATGTTTCAATATGGTGAACATATTGTAATGCCGGTAATTTTGTATAGGTTTGGTCTCAACTTTGGTTATATTTTTTTGTATGGTGAATGATGTAATCAAAGTGTACATTGCACGTCAGATTTATTTATTCATGTTAAAGATATGTTAATGTGTATATGAAAATCCCAATTTTTAGTTTTTAAAAGATATTTAATTTTTAATTTATATGGAGTTCCGACAATTTTTATTTTTTTTAAAAAAATAGAATTTCAAATTTAACTGGAATTTGCACTGTATATATGCAATTTATATTATTAAAAGATACATTAATGAATATATAAAAAATATTTGTATATATTAATTAACGTATATATAGGCCATGTTTTTACAAAAATATGTCACTTCTCTTAAAATTAATATACAATTATATAGTTGCGAATAGATCCATCAGTAAATAAAGTAAATAGATAATAACTAAAATATGTAACGAGAAGGAGATCCCACCATTTTGGGGCCACAATATTTTAATTTAGCAAAATGGGCAATTAGAATGGTTTTGGGCCTAAATTTAGGCAATTTGGCCGACTTCGGCCTGCAATAGTTTAAAAGTGGAAAATTCAATTTTTTTTAATCTACTCCCTCTGTCCCATTATTTCTCTCTCAAAACTTTTGGACACGTCGTCCAATACATTTGTTTAACATTTAATATCTTAAAATGTACATATGTAAACATTACGTAAAATATATATATTCTAAAACTACATTATTAGACAAATCTAACAAGACCAATTTGACTATATTTTTTCTATATAATTACGATTACATTAGGTCAAAATTGATCAATAAACGGTATTAAAAAGTCAAATGAGACACTTTGAGTGCGACGAGGTAATATTTTTTAAGAAATACTCCATCCGTTTTATAATAAGTGTAACACTAGGAAATGACACAAGATTTAAGGTAAGTTAATAAAATTTATTTAGTTGAAGTAATTAAATAAATAAAATAACTCACATTTGACTTTATTCATTTTGAGTTTTAATTTAATGAATATAAAAATTAATAATTTAAGTATAATTAGTAAAAATTATTAACCTTCAAAATATTTAAAATATGGTAATGTAACACTTATTTCCAAACATCCAAAAAGGGAAAGTGTAACACTTGAAAAACGGATGATGTAATTCATTAATATATATTTTAACAGATTTGTAATTGAATAAAAACAAATAGTTAGAAAATTGTGATTGTGATTGATCAAAGTAAGTTCATATTGAAAGGCTAATTGCTGTAAATTCTATAAGTTTGAAAATTCTCTAGAATGCCGGTACTAAATGAAGTTTTAACGTCTGAAACAAATAATCTATTGATACTAGAAGAGACAAATTATAATAAGGAAGAAATGAAAGCGGATCATGCTAAGTTATTACCTTTGTTGATTAATGATAAGAAAAATGTTTATAATAATATAATGTCTGTAGTTGATAGTGATAGGTGTTGATTAATTTTTCTTTACGTGGTGGAACTGACAAGACATTTATCGATAATTTATCTACAAAATATTATGTTTAGCCCTTCATGGTAGATGTAATATTGTGCTGTCTGTAGCATCCAATGGAATAGCACCCTTACTCATTCCAAGAGGTAGGACTGCACATTCTAAATTTAGTATTCTACTAGATTGTGACGAGAATTCTACCTGCAAAAAACTTACCTCTGAAAATTATTTAACATCTCTTCTCATTAAAACAAACTTCAATATTTGGGATGAAAATTCTTGATTAATAGAATGATTATAAGCCCGTCTGAATTAACCAAATTCTCCATTCGATTTCAGAGGAAAAATTCCACTCACAGTTTATTTTACTATGAATATATATATATAAAAGGTAGATGTCAACCTTTAAAGAATGTTAGACTCTATCTTCAAAAATCAGTTTTTACTCACGTCAGTAATATGGTGTAATATCTCGTGTCACTGTAAACATGGGCCTCGAAGCATTAATAGTAATTAGGATTGGTTAAATTAAGATACTATAATAAATGTTATTTACAATGAAAATTATATATGGAAAAAATTTGCACAATGAATACTTCATGTACGTGATGGTAATTGGTAAAGCTGGTATTAATCTTGAAGATGTACAATTAGATGTGACATTTCCATATGATAATTTTATAAACTGTACGCGAGATTCTATAGCGGCAATTGTTGAGAGTACTTATACAAATATAAACCGCACCACTTCAAATCCAAAAATATTTGTATATTAACCCCTACTAATGAGATTGTTGCTACAATTAATAATTATATCATGGAACGTATGTCTGTAAAAGAAAATGTATATATATATATATATCAGTTTTAACAATTTTTTTTGAGAAATAATTTATTTTATTCCCACAAAAACACAAGTGAGTTCACAGCCACCAAACACCAGTGTCTCTCTACTACAATCATTTAACAATATTTGTCAAAAGGACGACAGCATAGATAATGCCAATGAATTATTTTCACTGGAATACCTAAACACAATCAATTATTCTGGATTACTGAATCATGAAATATAGTTGAATGTGGGTTGCATAGTCATGCTTCTTAGGAATATATATATTCATCAAATAAATTATGTAATGGAAGTATGTTGATAGTAACCAAGATGCGGAATTAGATAGTTGTGGTTAAACTAATTTCCGAGAAACCATGAAAGTAGAAAACTCTTGATTGGTAGAATGATTACGAGTCTATTTGATTTAACAAATTTTTTTATTCGATTTGAGATGAGAAAATTCTCACTCAAAGTTTGTTTTGCTATGATTATAAACAAAAATCAATGTCAATTTTTAAGGAATGTTGGATTTTATCTTCCAAAATCAATTTTTAGTCATGGGCAGTTATGTTGTAATATTTCATGTCACTAGCAAGATGTGGGAAAAAGTATTAATATGCAATTAAGAATGATTAACTCAAGATACCACAAGAATTGTCGTTTACCATGAAATTTATATATGACAGAAAATTGCAAAATTGATAGTTGATGTAGGTGATGGTAAAGCGGATATTGATTTTAGAGTTCTACATTTAGATGTGACATTTTCCGATGATTTATGAACTCTACGGGTGATCCTATAGCGGTAATTTTTTAAAGTACATATACAAATATAAACTGCACCATTTCAAATTCAAACATTTTAAAAGATAGTGTTATACTAGCCCCTATCAATGAGATTTTCACCAATAAAATTTTCAGCAAATTGTTAGAAAAAATTTCATATTATGCTTCATACTTATTTTTAAATTTTTATTATCTTAATTTAAGATTCAAATAAATAAAAATATTATTTTAATAGTTATTTTTATTGATCTGTTATGTTTGTACCGGACAAGCCACAGAAGCTAAAGAATACGGTATATAATATAATTTATTTGTTAGTTTTAAAAATAATTAAATTATATTATCATATACATCATCTTTTGAATATATATATATATAAATCATTGTACATTTTTTATTACTCAAAATATAATTTATATTATTACATTATAAATATATATGTTATATAAAATATAAAGTTATGCCCGTCGAATCTCGACGGGTTATTTACTAGTAATATATTAAAGCATTAGTGAACAACCCATACTAAATTGAATGTGGTGTCTCCATTTCTAATTTCTAATTTTTATAGATTTTTGTATTTTTTAATTTATTAATTTTAGATTTTTGCATTTATCTATTTATTTATTCATTATAGATTTTTAATTTTTGAAATATATGGAATTTTCAATTTATATGGAATTCCACAATGTTCACTTTTAAATATATTTGAAAGATTTGAAATTTGAAATTCCATCACTATATATTCACTTTTAAAAAGATTTGAAAGATAAAATTTGAAATTTTGTATTTTATATTTTCTTTATTTTGGATTTTATTATTTTACATTTTTGTTTTATCTATTTTAGATTTTATTATTTTGCATTTTTTAATTTTATTTATTTTAGATTTTATTGCTGCATTTATTATTATTTATAAATTTTCAATTTTTATATCATAGATTATTATGACATGAATAGACATTTTCAGTTTTTGCACCATATGATTATTATGACGAGGTTAATTATGTTGCATTTATGTTTCAATATGGTGAACATATTGTAATCCCGGTAATTTTGTATTGGTTTGATCTCAATTTTTTTATATTTTTTGGGTGTGGTAAATGATGTAATCACAATATACATTGCACATTATATTTATTTATTAATGTTAAAGATATATTAGTGTGTATATGGCAATCTCAATTTTTAGTTTTTAAAAGATAATTTCCAATCTATATGGAGTTCACACAATTTTTAGTTTATAAAAAATTTGAAATTTTAAATCTATATAAAATTCACAGTGTACATATGTAATTTATATTTATTAAAAGATACATTAATGAATATATGAGAAAGATTTGTATATATTAATTAATGTGTATATATAGGCCATATTTTCACAAAAATATGTAATTTATTCTAAAAGTAATATACAATTATATATTGACTAAAAGAAATATACAATTCTATAGTTGCTAATAGTTAAAAAATATGTTTTATAATTATATCATTCTAATTGTATATAAATATATACAAAATAATATAAATCTTATATATGTTTTATTATATTAAAAATAATATAAAACAATTATAATCTATATAATAAATCATGAATACTTTTTGGCCTGTGCAGACTCTTTTGTCCTATTAAAATTAATTCATCCTTCTTAATTTTAAAGGGTTAATCAGTCATTATATGCTATTTTTCAGATCAACGGTCCTTATAAAAACACATAGGCAGACTTATAGTTGCTGAGTAATGGCTGAGTAATGCCATGTCATCTTCCACGTCACCAATATCTAAGTTTAGAAAACAAATCTATCTATTTTTTTGGTGAACTAACAAATCTATCAATTAATATAACAAAATCATGAGAAAATCTTCATATATATTTAAAAAGGTATAGTTCTTTTTATATAAACTAGTAAATAACCCGTCGATACTCGACGGGCATAACTTTATATTTTATATAATATATATATTTATTTATATTATATAAAGTAATAATATAAATTATTTTGAGTAATGAAAAATGTGTAATGATTTTTTTTTATTTATTCAAAAGAGGATATATATATATATACATATGATAATATAATTTAATTATTTTTAAAACTAACTAAGAAATCATATTATACCGTATCTTTTGCTTCTGTGGTTTGTCTGGTACTAACCTAACATATCAATAAAAATAATTAATAAAATAATATTTTTATTTGATTTGAAATTTAAATTAAGATAAAATAAAATTAAAAAATAAGTATGAACATAAGATGAAATTTTTCCTAACAATTTGCTGAAAATTTCATTGGTGAAAATTCATTGATAGGGGCTAATATAACATTATCGTTAAAAATGTCTGAATTTGAAGTAGTGCAGTTTGTATTTGTATATTTACTTTAAAAAATTACCGCTATAGGATCACCCGTAGAGTTTATAAGAATATCATCCGAAAATGTCACATATAATTGTACATCTCCAAAATCAATACCCGCTTTACCATCACCTACATCTACTATCCATTTTGCAAATTTTATGTCATATATAAATTTCATTATAAACAATATTTC
The DNA here is from genome assembly GCA_030278955.1 of Hygrophila difformis. Taxonomy (NCBI): domain Eukaryota; kingdom Viridiplantae; phylum Streptophyta; class Magnoliopsida; order Lamiales; family Acanthaceae; genus Hygrophila; species Hygrophila difformis. The sequence continues at coordinate 18,021,730 of JAOANR010000002.1, read as the reverse complement.
TTGTGGTATCTTGAGTTAATCATTCTTAATTGCATATTAATACTTTTAGCCACATCTTGCTAGTGACACGAAATATTGCAACATAATTGTTCATGGCTAAAAACTTGTTTTGGAAGATAAAATTCGACATTCTTTAAAGATTGACATTTACTTTTTTTTTTTATAATCATAGCAAAACAAACTATGGGCGAGAATTTTCTCATCTCAAATCGAATAAAAAATTTGGTCAAATCAAATAGGCTGATAATCGGCCCCCTGTCCATCACTTTTATTCCCCTTTGTAATTTGTGTGGCATAGGCTCCCACCACCCCTTTACAGGCCATGGCTCATCCAAAAAAAAAAGGCTGATAATCATTCTACCAATCAAAAAATTTCTACTTTCATGGTTTCCCGAAAATTAGTTTAACCTCAACTATCTAGTTCTGCATCTTGGTTACTATCAACCTACTTCCATTACATAATTTATTTGATGTATATATATTCCTAAGAAGCATGACTATGCAACCCTTATTCAACTATATTTCATGATTCAGTAAACCAGAACAATTGATCATGTTTAGATATCCAGTGAAAATAATTCATTGACATTATATATGCTTTCATCCTTGTAACACCCCCAATTTCAAAACACCAAAATACAGGCGATGCACTTTGTAACACCCCCAATTTCAAAACACCAAAATACAGGGGATGCACTTTGTAACACCCCCAATTTCAAAACACCAAAATACAGGGGATGCTACCGCCACATCTCTTGGAATAAATACTTTGCATGAAAAATAACCAAGAGATGTTAAGGCTATCAAAACAAATCGTACAACTTTGGCAATTATTTCGTGCAAAATACAAAGTAGTTTAAAAAAAAAAGTGTTTTGCCAAAACATTAGGAATCTCAACGTGTAAAGGAAAAATAGCATGAGTCAAATTAGATTACATATATTATCATATACAATTTAATTTAATCAAAATAGTCTTTCAAAGTCCCTTCCCCAAATGCGTGCAATGCTCATGTGTCTCATCTTCAAATCCTGAAAAATAAATCCACACACACAAAAAAAATCAGTAAAGACTGGTAAGTTAATCCCAATTCCATACAAATAATTGACATAACCTCAAATCATTATACTTAATAAAATGGAAAATTAATATTGACGAGGACACCCTAAACCGCATAATCTGCACAAACCGCATAATCCGCAAATCTCTGTCTAAACCTATAGCACCGGTGCCCTAACCTAGGCCCGCAGGCGAGGTTAGGGGTTTAGACCCACAATACCGCATATTCAAGGTTCGTCAACCTAGATTTAATTAAATTGTGACAGAGGGGGCGAGTTTCGTCGCTGCAGACCCGTCACGGTCCTGCCCCTCAACCGCAAAAATCCGCATAATCCAATAGTAGCATCAACTCGTCAATACTAATGTAACCATACAAATAAAACATATATTCTTTTTTTCTCCTCTCTTTTTTTTTTTTTTTTTTTACCCACAACTCATTAAATGATAAGACCCACACAATATCAAAAACATTGCTCTATAATCAAGTTGCCAGAGAAGACGTCCACAACTTTTGACTCCATAACACCAGGGAAATTGAAATGGTCGTATACTTCCAAGACACCAGCAAGGGAATTAAATTTTCACATCTCTGCTATGCTCACTTATCAATATAATAACATATATACACAAATGAACATCATGTATAGACACTAGGAAATCGCAGAGAACATTTTACAGACATATGAGACATCAAATTCGTGGTTGAATATAAGAAAAGACAAGACCACAGACAGATTGGCGAGACACACACAAAAATGAAGAATGTAGGAAAACAAGATTAACTTACAACCAATCAGAAGGATAACGAAGGCACTGGAAGATGGCTCGGTAAGACGGACTCCGACTTCACTAAATTATTCTCCTAACTCTAGACTTTAGGGTAGCAGCTTACGGTTTCTTTTCTCGTAAGGATTAACTATAGAGCAATAAGGCACCTTGGATAGGCAGCTTTGGCAAGAACGAAAATCATGGGATTGATGGTTTAATAACAGGAAGGTGACCAATTTTTTGGACAGAATTTTGGCATCAATTTAAGTATAATGTACGGAAGTTTTGCAAGGTAAAAACATAGATCATGGTTCTCACTAATTGGCTGCTGCACTAAATTTATCCAAACTTCAAGTTTATCCATACCTTGTATGCATCCAACCTTTCAATAGTGTAAATTTATCCCAATTAAAAAAATGTGTTACTAAGTAATGTCTAAGACCATGCAAGATTTTGATTGTCAATAGAGTGCCAAATAATGATGATGATGATGATCATGATAATAATAATAATAATAATAATAATAATAATAATAATAATAATAATAAAAATAATAATAATAATAATAATAATAATAATAATAATAATAATGTAGGTAGAATATGATTCTTTCGAGTGATTTCTCGGGTATCACAATCTACCCTCCTTAAAAATCGACTTCGTCCTCGAAGTCGCTTAACGTCTAAGGATAGAGTATTCCATGCAAGTGTTCGAGAATTGGGCATGCGAGATATAGATCGAGATAGTGTGTTAGCTCGACATATAACTAAATGAATGCACATGTATGTATATGACCCATTCCCTGAGTTAAAAAAAAAATAATAATAATAATTTAATGCATGATTGCGAAATATAATTTTTGTAAGACAAAGTTTCCATAATTTTTTTTTTAAAAAAATAGTAATAATATTCTTACGAGTTTAAAAATTATATTATATATATTTTTATATAAACTTTAAAATAAAATCCATAGCTTTTATGGAAATATAGCTAAAAAAAAAACTAAATATTTATATACTACTAAAAATATTGGTCCGAAAGAATCGAACCGCTCTGATACCACTTTGTAACACCCCCAATTTCAAAACACCAAAATACAGGGGATGCACTTTGTAACACCCCCAATTTCAAAACACCAAAATACAGGGGATGCACTTTGTAACACCCCCAATTTCAAAACACCAAAATACAGGGGATGCTACCGCCACATCTCTTGGAATAAATACTTTGCATGAAAAATAACCAAGAGATGTTAAGGCTATCAAAACAAATCGTACAACTTTGGCAATTATTTCGTGCAAAATACAAAGTAGTTTAAAAAAAAAAAAGCGTTTTGCCAAAACATTAGGAATCTCAACGTGTAAAGGAAAAATAGCATGAGTCAAATTAGATTACATATATTATCATATACAATTTAATTTAATCAAAATAGTCTTTCAAAGTCCCTTCCCCAAATGCGTGCAATGCTCATGTGTCTCATCTTCAAATCCTGAAAAATAAATCCACACACACAAACAAAATCAGTAAAGACTGGTAAGTTAATCCCAATTCCATACAAATAATTGACATAACCTCAAAGCATTATACTTAATAAAATGGAAAATTAATATTGACGAGGACACCCTAAACCGCATAATCTGCACAAACCGCATAATCCGCAAATCTCTGTCTAAACCTATAGCACCGGTGCCCTAACCTTGGCCCGCAGGCGAGGTTAGGGGTTTAGACCCACAATACCGCATATTCAAGGTTCGTCAACCTAGATTTAATTAAATTGTGACAGAGGGGGCGAGTTTCGTCGCTGCAGACCCGTCACGGTCCTGCCCCTCAACCGCAAAAATCCGCATAATCCAATAGTAGCATCAACTCGTCAATACTAATGTAACCATACAAATAAAACATATATTCTTTTTTTCTCCTCTCTTTTTTTTTTTTTTTACCCACAACTCATTAAATGATAAGACCCACACAATATCAAAAACATTGCTCTATAATCAAGTTGCCAGGGAAGACGTCCACAACTTTTGACTCCATAACACCAGGGAAATTGAAATGGTCGTATACTTCCAAGACACCAGCAAGGGAATTAAATTTTCACATCTCTGCTATGCTCACTTATCAATATAATAACATATATACACAAATGAACATCATGTATAGACACTAGGAAATCGTAGAGAACATTTTACAGACATATGAGACATCAAATTCGTGGTTGAATATAAGAAAAGACAAGACCACAGACAGATTGGCGAGACACACACAAAAATGAAGAATGTAGGAAAACAAGATTAACTTACAACCAATCAGAAGGATAACGAAGGCACTGGAAGATGGCTCGGTAAGACGGACTCCGACTTCACTAAATTATTCTCCTAACTCTAGACTTTAGGGTAGCAGCTTACGGTTTCTTTTCTCGTAAGGATTAACTATAAGCAATAAGGCACCTTGGATAGGCAGCTTTGGCAAGAACGAAAATCATGGGATTGATGGTTTAATAACAGGAAGGTGACCAATTTTTTTGGACAGAATTTTGGCATCAATTTAAGTATAATGTACGGAAGTTTTGCAAGGTAAAAACATAGATCATGGTTCTCACTAATTGGCTGCTGCACTAAATTTATCCAAACTTCAAGTTTATCCATACCTTGTATGCATCCAACCTTTCAATAGTGTAAATTTATCCCAATTAAAAAAATGTGTTACTAAGTAATGTCTAAGACCATGCAAGATTTTGATTGTCAATAGAGTGCCAAATAATGATGATGATGATGATCATGATAATAATAATAATAATAATAATAATAATAATAATAATAATAATAATAATAATAATAATAATAATAATAATGTAGGTAGAATATGATTCTTTCGAGTGATTTCTCGGGTATCACAATCCTTTTGACAAATATTGTTAAAACTAATATATATACACAATTTCATTTGCAGACATACGTTCCATGATGTAATTATTGATTGTAACAACAATTTCATTGGTAGGGGTTAATATATAGTAAAAATGTTTGGATTTGAAGTGGTGCAGTTTATATTTCTATTACTACTCTCAACAATTGCCGATATAGAATCTCTGGTAGAGTTTATAAAATTATCATCTGAAAATATCAAATCTAATTGTACATCTTCAAGATTAATACCAGCGTTACCAATTATCATCACGTACATGAATTATTCATTATGCAAATTTTTGCCATATATAATTTTCATTATAAATAATATTTCTTATCGTATCTTAAGTTAATCCATCTTAGCTTATCCAAAAAAGTTAATCCATCTTAATTACATATTAATACTTTGAGTCCCCTGTTTACAGGGACACGAGATATTGCAACATATCACTGATATGGGTAAAAATTAGTTTTTGAAGATAGAGTCTAACCTTCTTTAAAGGTTGACATTTACTTTTTTTATTTATAGTCATAGTAAAACAAACTGCGAGTGGAATTTTTTTCTCTGAAATCGAATGGAGAATTAGGTTAATTCTGTCGGGCTTCTAATCATTCTACCAATCAAGAATTTTCATCCCAAATATTGAGTTTTGTTTTAATGAGAAAAGAGGTACGGTTAAATAATTTTCTAGAGAGGTTAAATAATTTTCTGATGAAGTTTTTTGTAGGTAAAATTACCATCACAATCTAGTGGAATACCAAATCTAGAATGTGCAGTCTTATCTCTTGAATAAGGGTGTTATTCCATTGGATGCTAAAGGCAGCACAATGTTACATTTACCATGAAGGCTAAACATATATTTTCTAGATAAATGTCTTGTCAGTTTTACCACCAGTGGCGGAGCCACGTTTACTCTTGGGGGGGGGGGGGGGGGATGGCCCCCCTCATTAAAAAAAATTTCTACTTATTATATATATATATATATATATACTCCTATTAATTTATGAATGTAAATTTATTTTTTGTAGCAACGTTCACTATAACAAATTTGTTGGCCACATTTATGTTGACTTTAGCTACATAACTTATTATACTTTATTATTTTTGGTAGTTATAAATTATTAATAATAAAATTTATATTTAACTAAATATCATATCAAACTTGAATTTACACATTTAATTAGTATTTTTCAATTGATAAATTAGGATAGTATAGAGTGTTTTTTTTTTTTTGGAAAATCGGCTTTATATATAAAAACTCGAAGTCTAGTCTCGAGTATTGTCTAAGACTTACAACAAACCAACAGATGCAACGCTAACTTAACAGCAAAAATCAAGAACACCAACAAAACAGTGCACGCATGTAACATAACCAGTCTAAGAATCACCCTATAACAAAACATCGGGACAAACCACTGCACCAATGGCCAAGCATAATAGCATCAGCGATACAGCATCTCAACGTCAATAAAGTCCATAGCAGCCCTTACGGAGTCGGAAGCCACCCTGTATCAATTAAAGTCTGCAGCTTTTAAAGGCAATCACATTTCCAGGAGGTCGCCACTTCCAGGATAGTATAGAGTGTTAGTGATGATAAGATTGTAGTCAAAATTTAGGATGTATAGAGGGTGTATTCCGTTATTTTTTTATATGATTAATATTTATAATTTTCTTATGCTCCAATTTTGTATACTTTTATATTGATAAACTATCTATATTCATTTTATTTCATGACGATGTTTGGGATCCGCATGCTCCCATATATCTAAATCATTTGACTGAATCTTTCAAATGAGTCTAGATTAATTATATGATCGATAACACATTGTCAATCCTGACTATTTAAATTTGGTCCCCCCTAAATGTCGAACCTGGCTCCGCCCCTGTCCACCACGTAAAGAAAATGAAAACACCCATCATTACCAACTCCAGACATTATTTTATTATAAATATTCTTCTCATCATCAATCAATAAAGGATATAATTTAGCATGATCCGCTTCCATTTCTTCCTTATTTTAATATGTCTCTTATAGTATCAATAGATTATTTATTTCAGACGTTAATACTTCATTCAGTACCGACATTCCAGGGAAATTTTCAAACTTATATAACTCGGAGCAATTAGCCTTTCAATAAAGAAAAGCAGGAGGAATGGTTTCGAATAAGTTGTGACAGAATGGGGTTGAGTGGCCAGAAGCATAGAGTGTTGTGCGTTTTGAGTTTCTCATTCTGGTACTGTTTATTTCGAGTTGTAATTGCTGATGTTGGCCAGTAGCTCATGGAGCAGTGTGTTATCTCTCCATTTAAGGCCAACAACGTTATATTGTGTATGTTTTATATGATGATTTGTGGAGTGAAATATAACTATATTACCCTCACAAAAAAAAAATAGTCTTTCAATATGAATTTACTTTAATCATTCACAATCACAATTTTCTAACAAAGCTAGATTTATATTTATTTTTTGTCAATTGCAAATATGTTAAAATATAGATTAATGAATTACATCATCCATTGTTTAAATGTTACACTTTTCCTTTTTGGGTGTTTGGAAATAAGTGTTACATTACCATATTTAAAATATTTTTAAGGTTAATAATTTTTACTAATTGTACTTAAATTATTAATTTTTATACTCATTGAAATAAAACTTAAAAGGAATAAAGTCAAATGTGACTTATTTTATTTATTTAATTACTTCCACTAAATAAATTTTATTAACTTACCTTAAATCTTGTGTCATTTTCTAGTGTTACACTTATTATACGGATGGAGTATTTCTTAAAAAATATTCCCTCCGTCGCACTCAAAGTGTCTCATTTTGAGTTTTTAACATTTTTTATTGATCAACTTGACCTAATGTTATGGTAATTAAATACTCCCTCTGTCACATTTAACTTGTCTTGTTTCATTTCTGCACACAATCCAATACAAATTTTCAATAGTTTATATCTCAAAATATGTACAACCAAAAATTATATAAAGTATATATTCTATAACTACATGATTTTACGATTTTAACAAGATCCAACTCGACTATTTTTTTCAAATATATACATACAATAACATTAAGTCAAAGTTAAACAATGAACAGTGCCAAAAAGTCAAACATGACAAGTATAACGGGACGGAGGGAGTACAAAAAAAATATAGTCAAATTCGATCTTGTTAGATTTTTCTAATCATGTAGTTTTAGAATATGTATTTTACATAATTTTTACATATGTACATTTTAAGATATTAAATGTTAAACAAATGTATTGGACGACGTGTCCAAAATTTTTGAGACATAATTTTTTTTTTGTGAGCAACATCAGTTTATTATTCTGGCAAGGGCCTCAAATACAACAAACTACATGTTCTATGACAAAATCACGTCTCAATCTAAAGTTCTGGCATCAGACCTCAGGAAATAACTAAACAGAAAAATAGCAGCAAAGATGATACAGATTAGAACCAACATACAACAGTTAAAACCAACTTTCAACTATTCCTTCACGATTGGCTCCTTTTCTCGCCCACTCGTCTGCACAACAATTGCATTCCCTCATAGTGTGTTGAAATTGGACGTTTCCTCCAAACTCCAAAACAGCCAGAATTGGAATTAGCAGCTCTGAATATTTCCATGGTGCCCTGTTCGGATCTCGAACCCAACATATCACATTTTTTGAGTCGCTCTCAAAGATAATCTTCGGGATTGGGAATCCTTGGTCCCTAATAATAGCCTTACACACTCTACTCAATGCTGTGATCTCGGCTAAATTAGAGTCCGCATAGCCAATGTAATCCGACAAAACAAAAATCACTTCTCCCCTATCATCCCTTATAACACCCCCCACCCCAGCCGGTCCGGGATTGCCCAAAGAGGAGCCGTCCGTATTCACCTTCCACCATCCCTTATGGGGACGAATCCACACCAGTCCAGGTCTAGGCACTTTGAAACGCCGGCTCCCTTGCCAAAACAGACACCCAGGGAACTGCTCATCAAGACAAGCAGCGTCCACCACCGCTTCGCCCGAGGCCGCCTGCCACCACACTCCAATCTTCCACTTCACTTCGTCAATCGCCCGCCTCAAATCAATTTGCTCATTCTTGAAAATCATAGCATTTCTTTTCAACCATATTGTCCAAAGAATTGCAAAACCAGTTAATAGCCACGCCTCTCCAACCCCAGACCTCAGTTTGTGACCTAGCCACCACTCCAGTAGAGTTTGGATGCTCCCTGGAATGCTCCAACTAATTCCAAACCATCCAGCTCCCAGATACCATAATTCTGCTGCCAACTTACACTTGCAAAATAGGTGATCCATTGACTCAGCTACATCCCCACATACTGGACAATTAATATCACTGCCTTGAAGACATCCTCTCCTGGCAAGAGTGTCACGAACGGGTACACCATTATTAAAAACTTTCCATGCAAAAAGCTTTACCTTCATTGGACATCGGACTTTCCATAGCCGCTCCCAAATCCAACGCCTATTGATCACATTTATATCCTCACTCCGCTTCCAGCATGACCGATTTGAGAAACTACCATTCCCTTCATTAGTCCACCTCACCCTGTCCTTCATGTATCGGTTCAATCTACATCGATCAAGCACTTGCAGCAACTCATTCCACAAATCAATTTCCCAATCAAACATATTCCTTCTCAATTCTATTTTCCATTCCCAATTGAAACCACTCCAACTTCCAAATTCTTCAATTTTTCCACTTTTATTTAAAGCAAGAGTAAACAGTCTTGGGAACAATATCTTAAGAGGAGTGCCATTCTCAACCCAACCGTCCAACCAGAAACGAACTTTGCCCCCATCACCAACTTGAACTCTGAAACATTGCCCCAGTCTTGTTGTATATGGGCTACCCCAGCTTTCGCAAATCCTGCCCCACAACGAATTCCTGCTTTTAACTTCTGGAATCAACGGATCTTCACCCCCATAGTATTTTGAGTTTATCACCTCCTTCCAAAGTGCTTTTTCGACTCCAAAACGCCATCTCCATTTGAGAAGCAATGCAGAGTTAAAATCTTGGACTTTCCAATTACTCAATCCCCCTTCTTCCATACTTGAGCAGATTCGGTCCCATCCTACCAAATGAATCTTCCTCCTCCCATCCCATTCGTTCCAAAAAAACTTTCTTTTGAATTTTTCCAATCTTTCCGCCACCTCACTCGGGACTTTAAAAATGGATAGAAAATATACGGGCAAGCTATTCAACACCGATTTTATCAAACACATTCTCCCTGCTTGTGATAACAACCTCCCCTTCCAACTCTCCAATCTCTTCTCCACCTTATCCAAAACCGGTTGCCATATCGTTGTACCATTTATCCTTCCCCCAATCGGGATTCCCAAATATATCAAAGGCCATCTCCCAACCCCGCATCCCAACATAGAAGCCGCTGCCAGTTCCAATTCATGTGATACATTTATCCCGAAAAGGCTACTCTTGCCATAATTTATCCGCAGCCCAGTTGCTAGAGTAAAGCACCGCAATATTCTCTTGATGATTGCAACCTACTCAAGCTCTCCTTTGCAAAACAAAATGGTGTCATCGGCGTATTGGAGGTGTGTGATCACAGGGCCTCTTCCACCAGTTTCCAATCCTTCATAAACACCCAAATCAGCCGCGTTCCGGATCAACTTATTGAGAAGTTCAACCACCAAGACAAAGAGATATGGTGAAAGCGGATCCCCTTGTCTAAGCCCTTTATGCATCTTGAAAAAATCCGTAGGAGATCCATTTATTATCACGGCTGCTGTGGCTGTATAAACGCACTCACGAACCCAGCTTATCCATTTTTCCTCAAACTTCGTCGCCTTTAACACCCTAAGAAGAGCTTCCCACGAGACGTTGTCGTATGCCTTTGCGAAATCTAATTTTATAATAAAACCACCCCTACCCATTGTCTTTGTAGAATGAATTACCTCCGATGCTATCAATACACTATCCAAAATCTTACGCCCCCTAACAAACGCCATTTGGGATTGCCCCACAACCTTCTCTGTTATTTCCTTCAATCTTTTTGCCAACGTCTTAGCTAGGATCTTGTATACGCTGCCTATTAGTGATATAGGCCTAAAGTCCCCAAAGCCCTCCGGATTATCGACTTTGGGTATTAAAGCAATGAACGAGCTCCCCAAGCCCCTTGGCAGCGAGCTCCCTCTCTCCAATCTTCTAAAAATTAGAATCACATCGCTTCTGACCACATCCCAAAACCTTTTAAAGAAAGACAAATTAAAACCATCCGGGCCCGGGGCTCTATTTCCGTCACAACTCCACACCGCCTCCCGTACCTCCTCCTCGGTAAAATCCCTTACTATCCAGGAATTGTCATCATCTCCTACCACCTCAAATCCAACCCGATCAAACTGAAAAATCACCTGTTCTGGGCGTGCAAACAAGGATTTAAAGTGTTCAAAAGCAAGTGCCTTTACATCATCTGGGCCATCTGCTCTTTCACCATTTGCCATAATCGCCCCACTACTACTCCTCCGTCTATGCATCGCCGTCACTGCATGAAAAAACTTCGTATTAAGATCGCCCTCTTTAAGCCACCGGATTCTTGATTTTTTATGCCACCTGCGCTCTTCAGCCAACATCAATTTCTTAAGCTCGCAATTTTTATTCACCCACTCAACCCTATCTTCATCATTTACCACTGCCCCTGTGAACCTGCCTTCAACCTCTCGGACTTCATGTATGACTTTCTGCATTTTTTCCTCCAATCCCGAAGCACCATATCCATCCCACTCCCTTATCCGCCTTTTTAATTTTTTTAACCTTCCCAGGATCCTGCAACCTCTGCTGTCAGCAGCTTCATCTCCCCACACATCCTTAACCAAATCTGAGAAACCTCTAAGCTCCATCCAGTAGTTATAAAATCTAAATGGCTTTGGTCCCCAAGACTTCTCGCCCACCTCCAAACAAACCGGATAGTGATCCGATAGCACCGAATCGCACTTCCTTTGAACCACCACTTCGTCCAAACATAACCAACCCGGTGTTAACAAGAACCTGTCAAGCCTGCTACACACCCTCCCACCCCTCCCAAACCAAGTGAATGCCCCCCCCTCCATAGGCAAATCGACCACCCCCAGATCATCCAAAAAACCTCTAAACTCCCTCATCGACCCAGCGTCCTCACTAGCCCCAATCCTCTCACCCACCCCACTTATCGCATTGAAATCCCCCGTCAAACACCAAAGATCACCATTGGAAGTATTGCATTTCTGAGATAATAAATTCCAAAATTCAGCCCTAGCCCTTCTTTCGTTAGGAGCATGGATACAGATGATATTCAACTCCCCCCTAATATCATTAAAACGGCCCCTAATCCATATAAAATTATGATCCCCCTCAATGACACTAAAATTACCCTTCCCAGAATCCCATATTATGAAAAGACCGCCTGCGCTCCCAATAGAAGCTTGGAAGCAAAACGAGCACCCCCGCGACCCCCACAACCTATAAACCAACCTCTCACTTATATTCACCATTTTTGTTTCTTGAAAACAAATCATTGACGGTCTTTCCTTCTTACACAAACGAACCACAGCTCTACGCCTCACCCCTCCATTCAATCCCCTCAAATTGCAAGTTATTACCTTCATTAGAACACTGTATAACCTCAAAAGCAACTGCTCCCACACCCCCTACTGTTCCGGCACTAATTCTACCCACACTCTGTCAATAGCCTTCTCCTTCTCAATCAAACATCCCAAGCCCAACCTATCGGCCAGATCTAAAGTCTCCTTTACCTCTGTCGTGTCCACCAATTTAACAGTGTTCTTCGATCGAAAGGTAGCAAATTGGAGTTCTGCAAAACCATCGCCCTTGCTGCTGCTGATTGCTCTGTTGCGTAACCTCTTTCCGCTTCCATGATTCTTAGCAATCTTACCCTTTGGCCGACCCCTTCTCTTCAGCCCTGGACGTCCAGCCAAAACCTTAGCCATGGCATTCTCAACAAGCTTCAATTCTGTATCTATCACCCTACCCAACCTATCATCCTCCTCATCCCTATCCCCCGAAGTACGTACACTCTCAACCCCAATACCTCTCGATTGTGTATCGCTCGCCATAGCCGCCCCACCCTCGCTTTCCTCCACTCTCGCCAATAAAGCTATCTCTGGACTCCTCTCCACCGCTTCCTCAATAGGCTTATCAGTTAAAACCCCCTTTTGAAAATATTCTGGACACCCCTCCATATTCTGGACATCCTCAATAGGCTTATCAGTAAAAGCCCACTTATTGACTAGCCCCGTTTTTACACCAATTATGTTGTCATCCCTTAGGCCCAAAACACCCCTCTCCTCCACTCTAAAAGCCCAATTGCACTCTGCGCCTGGCCCAACATCCTCAACCCCACCGTCCACCTGATTAATTTCTCTTGTCCGATCCTCAATCCCCCCGCCTTCATGCAAAAGGTTTGCTTGGGGGCTGTTCCTGCCGTCATTATTAATTACAACTGCAGACCCAGCTGCAATGTCCTCACTAATGTCCGCCTTTTCCACATGCCCTAGGGAACTTTCCACTTCCCTATGTTTCAAAGTCCAGGACCTCTCATATCCCATCATCTCCGCTCTGCCGGTGTCCTGTGCCGCCGCCGCAATCTTACTCCGGTAATCCATATCTCTGCACTCCCCTGATTCGTCTTCCACAACCACCGGTTCACAATAGTTTGGTACGATCCGGACAGAAGAGACCTCGCTCCCAACTCGAACATGATCTACCAATGGAATAGTGCACCCATAATCCACAGCAACTAGTAGTCTTGCTCGATCTAGCCTTTTTTTCGTCAATGCATCCTCATCCACATGAACAATTTTGCCCCATGTTTTTACCAGGTTCTGAAGGTTTGCCTCTGAAACTTTTGACAAGTTTCGTTAACACGAGCTTTTTCTGAAATATACCAGGTTAGATTTATTAAATGAAAAGCGTTATGATTCACGGGAAAGGGTTTAGGGATATATCAAGATTATTAGTCTTTTTATTACTCAAGTATGGTGTTTTGGTTTCAAATGGCGCTATGGTCCTCTCTGTCATGAACGGTTGACAAATCTCATGGCATAGCCGGGATAGGTTGACCTTCAGCCTGTCACACTGAGGATCCCCGGCAGATATGCCATGATACTTCTCATCAATTCTTGCCATAAGAATTCCTGCCATGAAACTTTTTGACAGATTCCCACTACATGAGTATTTTCCGAAAATTCGTGATCCTGGTTTAGATTTTATTTAATGAAACCAATTTATGATGGCGGTGTTGTGATTAGGGATATATTTATATGTAATCATGTTTTTATTGCTCGTAGTTAAGAAACTGTGCTCCCGAAAGCGCACGGAGTCAAAAATTGCAGTAATTTATAGTAAGACCGGATCGTTCACTGGAGGATGTGCGATAGAAGCAGGTCCCACGTCGTTTTACTAGATTTTCCATTCGTATTGCTCAATAGGTTTGAAAGGTGATTAATATCTACTGACGGGAATTTAAACTAGATCTCGAAAGCAGTTAAATTAATCTACAAAGCAAATAAATCTATTCTAAAAAGCGGATAAGAATTATTCTAAGAATGCAGTAAACATTATCTACGAAAGCAGGGAAAAGGTGCATTGTGCCAACCGTGAAGTTGAGTCACAATGTAGACAGAAGGGACAGGAAGAAAAGAATGAAAATTGGACAAGAGTGAGATACAGCAATATTAAACTTCCATTTTCATACGCAGATCTTTGTTTGGGATAATTCTATCAGATAGCTAATTCTCATGCTCTCAATAAGGCTTTCCCTTTAACAGACAGGTACTTGCAATATGAGTTTACATGTTCTTAAGACCGCAAATTCTAAGATACCACAGATTCGTAACTGCCCTGGCCTGGGTGTGTTACTTCATCTGTGGTGGAAAAGCAACACCCGACACATCATTTATTGAAATGCCAAGTACCACTATCATTCTCCCATGTCACACCCAAAGATTCTAATCAAGCCCTGAACTATCCCTTAACTGTCAATCCTAGTAGCAGTTACACAACTCTCAATACAACCGAGTGTCCTCTGATGAAAGCAGTTAAAAGAAAGCGGTAAAGAAAGCATTTAAACTTATCACTCGGAGGTTTTGAAAATCTGACCCTGGTAGTAAAAGACAGCTCCCCATCAGAATGAAGGAGTATGGATCAAGAATTCCCGGCTCTCAGTGAACCACTAGTGTGTTCACTTCCTTCCGGGTGATTATGAGATACAAACTAATGAAACGAACTAATAAATTAGTTCGTTCCGGATGCACTCACTCAGGACTCAAAAGTAGGCTTTGGCAGAAGAGGGTAGCAGTTGAAAGAAAACTCAACCCTGTCTTGGAAAATAACCAAGGCCTGGATGATGTTCCTCTAAGATTATTCACTACACTGTATTTGAATCCAAGTGGACCCCATCTCGGTGTAGCACTTAACCTTACATTTCCATCAACCAGCAATTTTGGAAAATAATGGATTTGAAAATCATTCCCTGTCAGGTACTACTCTCTCAGTTAAAACACAGACCCTTTCAGTCTAGGCGAGACCTAATCACTGAATCTGCTTCTTAATTTCCCAAAATACAACCCTTGATAGAATATGAATTAGTCATAACTGAAGAATTTATCCCTTACTCAGATCCGGATTTTATAAAGAGATTTTTATTGGAAATTTATAAAGCAATATCTGTTTAAGATCTAGACTTCTGTTGTCCAAGGGAAGGATCCCAAAATAAATGCAGACCACAATAGTATATAATATTATCATGCATAAAGATATATGGAAGTGTAAAATTAATTGACCCAAAATATAGATGCGGGTCTAGACAGAAGGTGAAACACAGAATGAAGTGGTCAAGGGACCAAAGTAATGGCAGAATAATTAGGTGGACTGTAAACATCTACTGTCCAATTTCCCAATCACTCGGATGGAGCGAATTTAGACAGCTTAGACCCTATAATGGTGGTGTCAACACCAGTTGGGGCTCCACTGTCTGTGAATTCGGATAAAAACCTACATGCTTCCCTTCTATAATGATCATCAGTTGGCATTGACTGATGCCAACTGACTCCCAGTATGGATTGGGATTCAGGTTTGGAAATTAAGATAATAAAAATAAAACTGTATCTGGATAGGAGTCAGCCGAGCAGCTATTATAACCCCGGATGGGCGAACCGCCAAGGCTTCCACTGACAGCCATCCAGACCATGCAAAATAACAATTAGTACCTAATACCCAGAATACGAGCTAGTTATCCATGAGGGAGTACCCGCCAACATTATTCTGATGTATTCTTTACTAATGGTTCCACACAACACACAAAGACAAAATAAATAAGAGATAAAAGAAAATCCCTTGTATGAGAGACATTGGTTTCTCATGCAAGGTTGTGGATTGGGTCCACAATTGATGGTCTTAAATAATCCTTCCTACCATAATTAATTACAGTCCAGATTATCTGTTTAAGCCATCGAGATTTTGTTTATACAAGAGTGTTTTAATGGCAATTGAACAAAGGTCCTTTAGTCATGATGATTATTGAAATTTGATTATTGCTAATCTCAATCTTAAATCATTAATGAGTCAAGGGTTCAACCAGTTAAGTGATGCAAATGGAGAATCAAAATTTGGGCAGCATAACACCCTATATTGCAATTCCAGAATGTTACATCCTAACCCGTGGGGCTATGATGTGAGTGTTGCAATATAAAATAGGGAGAGAATGAAGTTTGTTTGAGATTAAATAGAGGGAGAGGAACCCTTGTCGCGATATCATAAATTTTGTCGCGGACCGAGGTCCGCGACATGGACATCCCGACAAGTTTTTAGAATTTTTGGCAGCATAACGCCTCTTTGTCGCTATGTGAGATTTTGTCGCGGAACGTGGTTCCGCGACAAGAGTGACATCGCGACAAAGTATTTTCATAAAATTCTAAAGCATTTGAACCTTTGTCGCTATGCATGGAAATTTTGTCGCGGAACGTGGTTCCGCGACAAGGTGTTCCGCGACAAGGTGTTCAAAGATCAAGGATCATGGCATAATTTTTCTGTCTCAGAATGGGATTTTGTCGCGGAACGTGGCTCCGCGACAAGATGATTCCGCGACAAAAAGCCATGGAGACAAAATGCAAGAGTTTGGCTCCTTTGTCGCTATGCATGGACAGTTTTGTCGCGGAACGTGGCTCCGCGACAAGGTATTCCGCGACAAAGGGTTTTAACTTATGGAGACAAGTGTCTTGAAACACCTTGGTCGCGGAACAGCCATTCTGTCGCGGAACGTGGTTCCGCGCCAGAAGGCGGTTGGCGCCCAAGGTGGTTCAGGACAAAAGTCAGAAAAAGCAGAAATGAACAGTGGCATGCAAACAGCGTGATCTCACCCTATTTCAGATCAAAAAGCTATTCTAGGCTAAAAATAAGCAAGAAACATTCAAAATAAAGAAGAACATGCTTAAACAAAAATAACAAGGAAAGAGCAGAATATTAAAATAAAGCAGGAATCCTAATCTAGGGTTTAATCACACATCCACACAACATTATCCATAATATGCCAACAGTAAACATAAAAATAACAAAATGGGGGTCAAATGACCCCAAAATGAAAAAGAAAGCATAAATCCATGGGGTGTGAGACCCATTTCATGATTTGGGACACAAATGATGAATGTTTTC